>CALZFC010000060.1:1187500-1217500 GCA_945643635.1 Allodiplogaster sudhausi | reverse complement strand
TTTCATTGCTTTCTCTCTTTCTCAACTCTCTCTTTCTCTCTCTCACTCTCGCTCGTTCACTCTCTCCCTTGCTCTTCTCTCTCTCTCGCTGTCTCTTTCTCTCTCTCTCTCTCTCTCTCTCTCTCTCTCTTTTCTCTCACTCTCATGTTTTTCATGTTTGACGCACACGCTGGGTGTTCCTTCTCCGCCCAGCGGGAATCTATGGCCGCATTAAAACGATTCTCGAATGATCTAGAATGTAGATAAAGAGGATGCCGAAAGTCAAGGAGAAAGATAGAGAGAGCAAGAGAGGATGATTGTGACAGCGAGTGCGGGGATAAGATATTATATCCGATAACTCTTGCGCCTGAAGATATCCTCATTCCGTCAGCGTGCTACCACTTACCTGACCAATTTCGCTTTCTCTGTCTGCTTCTCGCTTCATCTCTCAACTTCTCTCGTTCTCTCTCTCTCTCTCTCTCTCTGCCCGTCTGTCTGTTTCTGCTTCTCTATCTGACTATGAGTCACACTCTGAAGTTGTTTTTTTTACCATCTCTCCCAGCCGTCCACCCCCCAACATTCCGATACTCTCATCGAGTCCCTGTTGATCTATTTTACATCTATCCAAAGAGGACATAATCTCCCAGAGAGATCCACCGTCATAACCGGACTGAAAATGATCGTGATTCTTTTTTTCTTTCTTTCAATAATGCCTATAACATTTATTTGGCGACGAATTGCAATTCTTACCGGTTTATTGGGGTGTTTTATTGTTATATTTTCTTACATCGCTTTTATTTAAGGCGTAGCTATCACTAAATCTTTAATTTTTCTTTTCGAAGTTAGAGCGCGAAATTGGAATGTTTGACTGTTTATTATGTCGATAAGATAGCAGTAAATTGAGATTCGCGGAACTAGGCTATCTATAGAACATACTACAGTCTTGGAATGGCAAATAAACGAGTTGTTTAGAGAAATGATGGGCACTGTGGGCGAATTATAAGAACCAGGAAAGTTGCGGGAGGGAAAGAGATAAAAGGAGAGGAGTAGAGCAGTCAGAGGAATAGAGATATGAGAATTGTTATGTGGGAAGAATAAAGAAAGCCTTCTTGCCGACCGAGGCACAATCGATGTGTTAACGCGTGCTTAGATTTAGAAGAACGGGAATATTGGGAAAGATTGGGGAGGAAGAGAGATAGAGAGAGAGAGAGAGAGAGTTGGTATTCGAAAAGCAGAACACCGGCATCAGATTGTGCTCCTTGTGCCCACTTGTAACAGCACAAGAGAGAGAGAGAGAGAGAGAGAGAAAGTAAGAGAAAAAGGAAGAGAAAGAAAATTGCTCGTTAATAAGCGTATATTTAGAGAATCACAAGGGGTAGAATTTATGGAAAAGGATGAAAAGGAATCTTTCGAGCAAGACAATGCAGTGATGCGTAGAATTAGAAGAAGGCAATGTAGATCAAATAGTAAAGCGTGCTTGGTTAGAAGAAATGTGTGCTGTTCATACTTTAGTTGTTCACTTGACCTTGTTGATTTTTGTTCTACAGTAATTGCTACGATATTAGTTTTTAAATTTATTTTAGAATAAGCGAAAAAAATTCCGCAATTTAGAATATTCCATTATTTTCCATTTCTGTCTATTGTGGTAAATTCGTTAACATTTTCATGCCTCATTAAAAATGGCCATGAGTGGAATATTCTAAATTTCGGGACAAATTTTCCGCCTATTCTACGACACGAGGGAAATCACCAAATATGTATTTTAGTTGACGTCGTTTTATATTCAAGTATGTTTCTAGAATTTAAAGGCTCTCACTGTTAATTTTGTGCGCTGCAGATGGCTTTTCTGTGACTAGTTGTAAGTTCATGTTCGTTTCCACTTGCACATTTGTAATTTCCTTTTCTGCTCCTTTCTTTATTTTATGCTTTTGAACTCGCTAAGGTAAGTTATGATAATACGTTTCTTGTATCTTGTGGGGGGAAACTGAAAAATCTCACCATATTCAAATATGCGACTTTGACTACGCTTATCCACACTTTCTTTCTCTCTCATGTGATTGTGGGAATTCTTTTTTTTTCTTTTTGCTAAAGAGAAATTTCCAGAAGATAGGCGTGTAGTTGCCATTCACCACCGCTTGGCCTACTGACTAACTTTTTTTCTCTTTCTCGTTTTGTTCTCTTTCTCTCTCTCTCTCTCTCCTGCTTTCTCTCTCTCTCTCGATAGAGATAGAGATATTTCTCGTTCTTGCTATCTCTGTGAAGCCCTAAGTTTTCTCTTGCAATCCGTCTTTCAATATCTCTCTCATTCTCTTTCTAACTCTCTTTTCCTTCTATTTCTCTGTCTCTCTCTTTTTTATCTATCTCTCTTCTCCCCCTCTCCACTCTCTGTCTCTCTCTCTCCCTCAAAGCCCGATGTTAAGAGAGAGAAGCAAATGCATGCACAATAGAAGGGGACTCTGCATTCTGCTTGGACTGCATTTGCGTGTGCCTTCCGAAGAGAAAGCAGTCACCCGGGGCATTCCTGCTGCCGTCTATTTTCTTCCTCAAGGAATATTTTTGTCTCTCCCTATTTCTCTCTCTCTCTCTCTCTCTCTCTCTCTCTCTCTCTCTCGCTCTCTCGTTCTATATTCTCATTTCCATCTTTGTGCCCCTCTAGTCAACTCGCTCTACTCATCTCAAGAATTCGCGTACTCTTTTTTTCTTATCTTTTTTTTTATTTTTGAGCCTAGAAAAATGGGTCCTATTTTTTCTAAATCTTTGCAACTGTATTTTTCCCTTGTCATTTCTTTCTTCCTCCATCTCTCTCTTCATCTCTCTCTCACTCACTCATTCTTTCTCTCTCTCTCATTCCTCTCTCTCTCTCATTTCTCTCTCTCTCTCTCATTCCTCTCTCTCTCTCCCTCTTATTCCTTCTCTCTCTCTTTCTCTCTCTTTCTGTCTCTCTCTCCCTTTCCGCCCCAGCTGCCTCTTTTTTTATTGTCGCTTGACTAGCCGCTTTTCGTGACGACTGGAATTCTTGAGCAAGAGGACCACGTGCCGCCTTTTGCAGAAGGATTTTTTTCGAGAGTGAAATACTAATAGTTCAAATTTGGAATATTCCAATTTATTTTTTATTAATGGTAAGAAAGCAAACAGTGATTAGTTTATTCGTATTAAAGTAATTTGAAAGTTTATAATCAGCTACTGTAGCCAATTGCTTGTATGATTCCTTACTGCTCTTCGCCCTAATTTGTTCCCGAATTTTCTAATTATCTAATTCACTGTACAAAAATTACCGTGCGAATTCACCCACTCCCATATGAAGGAAAATACGTTGATGAGACAATATGCGTGAGATATTTGTTGTTAATTTCTTTTTCCGGTTTCCCTACAGTAGGCGAATGGTAAGATAATTCTCGAAGTTAATTATAACAAGATTTGCACTTTTGTTGTCTATATTATTGCTATAATCCAACAGCAAAATTTTATTGAATATTTCTGTAAAATGATCAGAGAAAATAATAACGAAATAGAATTCATTGACCATTGGATCGTACAATGAGAATATTCATATTTTTTAATATTTATGGAACTAGCTGAGAGTACCCATATAATCACCATGTTTCCTAATTTTTTTCTTCTTCCTCTTAAAATTTGCATTTTAGAATGTTCTGATCTATGAATATTCTGACCCTTAGAACGGAAAAACTAGGAGTTTTCAGCTGTGGGGCTTCAGCCAGTTTACAGGAGTAAATCTTATCTGCAAAAATTCGAGTATGAGAGCAAATCTGTTTGTTTATTCGGTTGTGCAAATCAGTTTATGTTTCTTCACTATTATTCTCCTGGTTTTTTCTGCACTATTTTCCTCCTGGATTCCATTTCTCTTTACATAGCCCATCTTTTTTTCTTTTGCTGTCACTTGGCAATGCTCTGCTTGCTTTTCTTCCCGACATCGTTCAAATATATCAATTTTTTCTTACTTCCCTTTTTTCCATGCACAAACGAAATGATTGTTGTTCATTCATGCATGGACCGTTCATTCACAATATGGGAAGAAATGGCAAAGAGAGAGGAGCATAAAGAGATAGAGAGAGAGAGAGGAAGCGAAGAGTAAGAGAGAGACAAAAGAGAAATGTGTTACGGAGAGAGCAAATGAAATATTGAAAGGAATACCTTTTTTTCGAAATATCACCGCCGTTTTATTGCAAACAAACTATTTTTCTTCCTCTAACATTGAATATGAAGCTGTCCGGATCGTGTGTTCATATGGCGAGAGTCTAGTCAGTTTTCTTCGATTCTCGCGCTATTTCGTTTTCTCTCTCCCTCTCTCTCGCTCTCTCTCTCTCTCTCTCTCTCTCTCGCTTTCTCTCTCTCTATCTCTCTTTCCTCCGTCTCTTACCTTCTATTCTACGTTTACTATTGACTTGTTGCTGTTTTTCTGCTGGCAAAATGCATGTGAGGGACGCGGACTGTGTTTGTTCGCATGACGCATGAAGGTGTTCGTTCCAAACTTTTTACGGCTTCTCTGTCGATGGAGAACAGAGATAGAGAGAGAGAGGGAAGAGAGATAGAGAGAGTGAGTGAGAGAAGGGTGAGAGAGGGAGTGAGAGGAAAGACAGATCGAGAGAGAGAGATAGAGAGATGACTACTGCAGATAACGGAAGGATTTGGCTCGATGCCAGAGATTCCTTTGTACGCCTTATCCACATGCTAATCGCTCTTCACTCATCTAAGAGCTCTGCCAGCTTCCTGCTCTCTCTCTCGCTCTCTCTCTCTCTCTCTCTCTCTCTCTCTCTCTCTCTTTCTCTTACTCTCACTCTTCACTCTCTATCCCTCTCTCTCTCTCTCTCTCGCTCTCTCTCTTCCCCTTCCCACTTTCTTTTTCGATATCAATGCCACCGTTCACTCCCCTTGTCTGGATTAAGAGATATATCCTTTTAAACATGGGACGACGCTCCAACCAATCTAGACTTGTTTACATCACGAAATCTATCATTCTGTCTCAGTGTCTCTCTGTCTCTCTCTATCCATCTTTGAACTCTCTCTCTCTCTCTCTCTCTCTCTCTCTCTCTCTCTCTCTCTCTCTCTTTCTCGTGCACACTGACATTCCACTCTCGTTCTAGCAGGCTTTTATGCTTATCTGCAAATCTTACTTCCTGGAATCGTTGAACATTCCAAATTTGATACGGGAGAAATTGATTGCTTTAAAATTCGCGCGAGAAATATGCACATATTCTAACGAGGCTTGAGTTATATTTGCCATATTTTTTTTTGTTATTCTACTGGAATCTGTGTACTCGAATACTGGAAGGTAATAATAGTAATAATAATAAATAATAACAATAATAATAATTATTATTATTATCATTATCGTTATTATTATCATTATAATAATATTTTAATCGCTTTTCATTTCAGATTCCCTCCGCCACGGCGTCTTCACGAAGGAGAACACTGTTACGATTCGCGTTCCGCACAAGGACATTGACATCGAGCAGATTGTTCTGCACGAAGACTCTTTTGAACTGCACTTTACGAGCAGGTTAATCATGATTGATTTGAATGAAAAGGGATGTGGGACATAGGGGACTGTCATTAGGCAATTTAGTTAGTATAAGCTAAAATTAAAAGCTAGCTATTAAGAGAGCCAATCTGAGAGGTTCGAGCAGGCCTCTATCCAAGACATGTCGGGAACAAAATTATTTTTTGATTTTTTATTCCTTCTAATGGCTTTTGTAGCACCCTATGGAGATCCCAAAAAAATTGTTCCAAAAATTTTTTTTCTGTTATTTCACCATGGATATGCACCGAAAACCCGAAAAAACTCAAATGATCATAACTTTGTTCGTTGATGAGATATATTAATTTTGAACTGTTTATTCAATTCCTAATTGAAAGGCGCACAAAAATCGTGTTAATCACTTTTTAAAAATATTTCATTAAAGGCCTTATTTTGCATTTTTATATTTCGAGTGGTGCGTTTGAGGCACAAACCCCCCCCCCCATGTTAAAAAGGTGAAAGCACCACTTGAAAGAGCGACATTTTAAACCCTTAATTAGATGCCTTTCATTCAGAAATCCGTACACCTATTTTACTATTCTTTGACATGAAGCGCGCGAGTCGGTCAAAATGGCGCATTTTCGGCCGCCGAGGCACAGTGCAAGCGCATTCATTGATCCATAACTGCGCTCAATGTCAATATTACAAAATCGTAAGTATATCATCTAAGAGCTCTCACGGAGATCTTCAAATGTTACATACATACTTTTATTGAAAAGTTCCAATTTATATAGGAAATTTCGATCTGTACAATTAGAAGGCTTAAAAAACTACTTTAAAAACATTTTCGCCTGTCGAATCATATATCATAAGAAAGAGGATGAAATTTGCTACAAGGTGAACCGCTTTTAATGGAATTCCATGCATAAGAGTAGGATAGCAAGGCCTTATGGAAAAACTGTAGAAAAAAGGATTGGAATATTCTAATTCGTATCTGGAATATTCTAATTCGAATAACCTAAACTGTCAATTCTTGGGCAAAATGACAGCGACGCTACTGGCACTACTTTTATGACTTATAACAAAAGATCGTATGCATTCAATTCCATTGAAAGCGGTTGATCTTGTAGCAAATTTCATCCTCTTTCTTATGATGTATGTTTCGACAGGCGAAAATGTTTTTAAAGTAGTTTTTTAAGCCTTCTAATTGTACAGAACGAAATTTCCCATATAAATTGAAACTTTTCAATAAAAGTATGTATGTTACATTTGAAGATCTTCGTGAGAGCTCTTAGATGATATATTTACGGTTTTGTAATATGGACATTGAGCGCAGTTATGGATCGATGAATGCGCTTGCACGGTGCCTCGGCGGCCGAAAATGCGCCATTTTGACCGACTCGCGCGCTTCATGTCAAAGAATAGTAAAATAGGTGAACGGATTTCTGAATGAAATACATCTAATTAGGGGTTTAAAATGTCGCTCTTTCACGTGGTGCTTTCACCTTTTTAACATGGGGGGGGGGGGTTTGTGCCTCAAACGCACCACTCGAAATATAAAAATGCCAAAATGAGGCCTTTAATGAAATATTTTTAAAAAGTGATTAACACGATTTTGTGCGCCTTTCAATTAGGAATTGAATAAACAGTTCAAAATTAATATATCTCATCAACGAACAAAGTTATGATCATTTGAGTTTTTTCGGGTTTTCGGTGCATATCCATGGTGAAATAACAGAAAAAAATTTTTGGAACAATTTTTTTTGGGATCTTTATAGGGTGCTACATAAGCCATTAGAAGGAATAAAAAATCAAAAAATAATTTTGTTCGCGACATGCCCGTGCTCGAGTCTCTCAGATTGGCTCTCTTAAACGCATTCCAAACCTTGTTTCAGCAGACTGCTTTTTGATTCCATGCGCGCTCATGTTTTTTTGAGATGATGCTGTTTGGCAGCTCATCTGAATATGGAAGAAAATGATTACAGGAGAGAGAGGCAGAAAGAGAGAGAGAGAGAGAGAGAGAGAGAGAGAGCGAGAAAGAGTGAAGAGAGATAGAGATGGAGAGAGAGAGAGGGAGAAGAGAGAGTGCCCTCACTCTCTCGGTTTTCTCCTCTAGTCTTTCTCCTCATACGACACTAGAAAGACATTTCCGTTCGAGATCCACGCTAATTTACAATCTTGTGTTAATTGGCGACATTTATGCGCATCGGCAATTCGCAACAGGCTGACATGAGAGAGGCTTTGACGCAATCGTTGAAAAAGCAAGGGCAAATAGCAGGAGCGTAGCCTAAAATTGGAGGAGAGAGATAAATAAAGAGAGAGAGAAGTGAGAAAGAGAGAGATAGAGAGAGAGAGGTAAAGAGAGAGAGAGAGAGAGAGAGAGAGAGAGAGAGATAAAGAGACAGAGTTAGAGAGAGAGAGACAGTAAAAAAAATGGTGGGTGTTCTCATCCGCCTGCCCACATTTCTGTCCTCTCCTACATGCCAGCCTGCCCCTCATATCTTTGATGAAGCGCCTCTATTCCTGCCGTGACAAGGCTGCGATTGTTTGGGAAAGAGTTTGGCAGGCATTTGTTTAGTGGCGTCATTCAGTGGTGACATGATATAAACTAATTTTGATTGCTTTTTCCATTTTGATGGTGTTAGAATATTCGAGAACATATTGGAATATTCCACTTTAATTTTTATAATTTGACAATGAGTTATCATTTTCTAAAAAAAAAAATGGTGACAATTTTGGCACTATCGAACCGTAGGTAATTTTAAGGGACCCATCAAAAAGCATGCCAACGAATGTGACATGACGATATAGAAATAATTAAAACTTTATTTTTCTTACCTGATCCTATTTCAGTTAAAAGAAGCTAAGCCTCGTCTAATTATTAAATATTCTATGACTCCCCTAAATGTCGATAGGTTACCGAAAATCCGTTTGGTCCCCTAAAAATAGTGTTCTAGAATTTTTATACCACACAGTCAAATATGTGAACTCGGGCTAAAAGCCTAATTTGCTACGTGATGCACAATATACATTATATGTTAATCTTTTATTTTTCGCATATTTAACATAAAAACTCAATGTGTTCTCTGGTGCATTCTTTACGTTCTCTGGTGTATTCTTTACGACTTGCACAAACTTGGCTCATAGTTTCAAATAGCTTTGCGGGGAGTAACTGAATTGGCGCTAACGCTTTTTGTGCTGGCTTGCTCTCTCTCACTCTCTTATCTCTGTCTCTCTTCTCTCACTCTCTTCTGTCTGTCTCTCTTCTCTCTCTTTTCTCTATCTTGCTTTCTCTCTCGCTTGTTCTCTTTCTCGCTCTCTCTCTCTCTCATTCTCTCTTTATTTCCCTCTCTCTCTCTCTCTCTTTATTTCTCTCTCTCTCTCTCTCTCTCTCTCTCTCTCTCTCTCTCGCTTTTTTCCTCATTCGCAACTCGTACTCTTGGTCATTCGTTTATATCTCAAATTCCCTGTTCTTGCATATCCCTTTTTATCGCGTGCTTCAGGATCTTTGCATGCTGTATTGTATACACTAAAGTTGTTTTTTGTCCATGCCATCGAAATGAGGGGTGAGCTCGAGAGAGTATAAGAGAGAGAACGAGAGAGACAGAGAGCGAAAGAGAGACACAGAGAGAGAAAGAGAGAGGCAGAGAGAGAAAGAGAGAGGCAGAGTGAGGGAGAGGAAGAAGCACAGGAAGAGGCTATGCGAGAATGAGAGGCAGCTCACACACAGCCCCGGGGATTAAGACTTAAAAGATGGGGGAAGAGGAGTTGAGAGATGACTAAGGAGTAAAAAGTGAATAGGGCAAAGTGAAAGAAGTTGGGAAATGTGAATGGATCGAGAGAGCATGGAGATATGAGAGAGAAAGAGGGAGAGAGAGAAAAGAGTGAGAGAGAGGGATAAGAGAGAGAGGGAGAGAGCGAGAGAAAGAGGAGACTGGTTCGGAACAGGAAAGAAGAAGGCTGGCTTTGTGTGCAAGTTCGCTTGATCCAGAAACGCTGTAATGCTTCTGGTCGAAGCAGAAAGAGCGAGGAGAGAGAAGGAACTGAAGACAGGGCGAGAGAGAGAGAGAGAGAGAAAGAGAAGGTCAGAGAGAGAGATCCAGAAAGAAGAGAGAGAGGGAGAGAGAAAGACAAGGTATGAATCAGAAGAACAGACTATTGATAGAGATAACGAGTAGCCCCTTTGGATATATTTTGTCTGGCCGTATGCAATGTTTTGGTTTC
The DNA here is from genome assembly GCA_945643635.1 of Allodiplogaster sudhausi. Taxonomy (NCBI): domain Eukaryota; kingdom Metazoa; phylum Nematoda; class Chromadorea; order Rhabditida; family Diplogasteridae; genus Allodiplogaster; species Allodiplogaster sudhausi. Next base: position 1,207,818 of record CALZFC010000060.1, on the reverse strand, counting down.
CCAGGGGGGGAAAAAAACAAGGAGAAAATATGAAAAGTTTGGTATAACAATTGTTTAATTGCATTCTAGTTAGTTCTCTTTGGAAACTGGTGACCATTTTATCGCCGAGTCAACTTCATTCATTACATTGCCTTTGGGTGGGTGCAAAGACAATTTCGTAACTTCTCTCTCTTTTCCCGGAGTCCACTGCGTTGTTTTTTCCCTATGACCAACAGCTCTTCATGACCAACAATTGATCCTAGAGTACCACGCTTGAGGGAGGAGTGCAGAGAGATAAAGGATTTTATGGAGTGATAAAGAGCGAGAGAGAGAGAGAGATAGAGGGTGAGAGATAGAGAAGGAGAAAGAGAGAGAAAGAGGATGGAGAACGAGAGAAAGAGAGTGAGGGAAAGATGGTGGAGAGAGAGATAGGTATGGAAGGAGGGAGGTAAAGAGGAAAAGAGAGAGAGAAGAGTGGCAGCTCGAGAGAAGGAGAGAGAGGGAGAGTGTGAGAGAGAGAGAGGGAGAGAAAGTCAGAAAGAAACACAAAGAATGTAAGATAAAAGAAGCAGAGATAAAGGCAGCCTTCTCACATACTCTCCCACTCCTTCCACCCTCCCCGCCCGCTGTCGCCTTGCGGATATTGTAATAGTGAGAGAGTGCATGGATCGAGGAGAGAGGAGGAGCATGAGAGAAAGAGTGGGGAGAGAGTGTGAGAAGGAGAGAGACGCAGCCGGTCCGAGAACTAAATAGAGGGGGAGGTGGAGAGAGAGAGAAGGGGGAGGGAGACAAAGAGAGAGAGAGAGAGAGAGAGAGGTAGAGATAGCATGAGACGGCATTCTGCTGGGAAAGTGGCAGCGTTTGTGTCGTCGACTTCTTTCACATCTAAGCTGTGGCTATGTGTCTCCAAGACATTTCTGTCTCTACGCCTTATCTTATCTCTCTGCACTCTCTCTCTCTCTCTCTCTCTCTCTCTCTCTCTTCCCCCTCATCACTCTCGCTCTGTCTCTGTTCTCTCTCCCCTCTCTCTCTCTCTCTCTCTCTCTCTCTCGCTTGTCTCTCTCTCCTCTCTATCTCGTCTGCTCATCCGTCTAACCCTAACAAATCCTCGCTCTTCCTCTGAGCTCAATCCGCCTGTTAGCCGTGGATTATCCTCGGGAGCTGAAAAGAAGGAGTGAAGGAGTTGCGGGAGAGAGAGAGGCGCATATTTGTAATGCTTTGACGCGAATGGAATATACTAAAGCCGCATTGGAATATGCTAAAACCAAAACATTGCTGAGGAAATCCGGTGATGACGCGCACCGTCCCCTCTGGGCATATTTATATTAGACAAAAAATATATACGCTCTATCTTTACTGTTATACTATGTTTAAAGTTAGCTCAATAACACAATTATAATATTCCACTTTCTGCCTTATAAAATTTATTTTAATAAATATTAAAATGAAATTGAAATATTTTTATGTATTCTTTCCTTTAGCCTTATATCTTGAAAACCTCGGGCTAAAACGGATCTTTTCTAACACTTTTCTTTGCTTTAGTTGCTATTTCTTTTCCCTTGGAGAAATTTTTTTTCTTTCTTCGCGTTTGTATTTTTATTTATTTTTTCTTGATCCCTTGTAGACGATACATCAGTGAAGCTAATATTTATGAATCCGTAACATTTCGGGCCTAATGTAAAATGACCAATAATAAATATAATATAATTTTCGCCGTCTTTTCGATATTTTAGCCATAATTACTTAATACAACAAGTATTTTAATTTTTATATTATTTGACAGTAATAAATAACATGTATAATTCTCTTACAGCAACCCGTCCGACTCCAAGCTCACCCGCCACCTTCCGACCTCCCCCGACTGGCCACCGTCGGAGGCGCCACGAGCGCACCACTTTCTCTGGCACATCCAGCTTCCGGAGAAGATCTCCCCGGATAATCTTGTTGTCAGTCTCCGGTCTCTTGCGTATGTATATGTTGAGATATGTGCATACATACATATCCATGGGGATATCTCTTTCTCCCTCCCCCCTCTCTTCTCTGTCTTCTCTCTCTCTTCTCTCTCTCTCTCTCTCTTTCTCTCTCTCTCTCTCTTTCTCTCTCTCTCTCTCTCTTTCTCTCTCTCTCTCTCTCTCGCCCGCTCTCTCTCTCTCATTCTCTCTCTCATCATATACTCTTCTTAGTATCCATGCTCATTCAGCTCACCCTTCTTTCTTTTACACAATTTATCTCTCCCATGCTTTATTTTTTCTCCGACTTTCTCTCTCTCTCTCTCTCTCTCTCTCTCTTTCTATCTCTCTTGCTCTCCTTCTCTCTCACTCTCCTCATCTCTCACTCATCTATCCCGCTGCCTTTATCTCACACTCTTTCTCTAGTCAGTCAGAGGAAGTCTCATCGTCTATTGCTTTCTATTCATCAATACGCGCCTTCTCACAGCGTTGGTCACTTGGCTGCTGGAATCGTCTCCTAGTTGCTTTCCTTCCTTTTTCTCTATCTCTTGCTATCTCTCTCTCTTTCTTCTCCATTCTATCTCTATCTGACAAGCTCTCTCTCTTTCTCTCTCTCTCCCTGTCTCCCTTTCTTTCTCTTTCTCCCTCTCTCTCTCTTTCTCTCTCTCGCTATCTATCTGTCTCCATATGCCATCTTATATAGGTTTTTTACCCCGTGACATCGTTTTTTCCTCGATCCCATGTTATCTAATTTGCAGCTTTTGTTAAAAATATAATATTTGTTTGCGAATTTCTTCTGCGCCACTTATTCCGTCACTTATTTCGTTATTTCGACAGATTAGCTGAAATAATTGTCGAAAAATACTAATCTGCGGCGTAAAGCTTAGGGACAGTAGGATTAGTACAGTATATTTGGAATAAACAATAAATTAAATCGTTATGGGTTTTTTATCCGATTATGTTCTTCTGTCGGCCATATTTTTCCCGCATTCAAGAGAGTAGGACCTAATCAGTAGTGTTTTCATTTTTGATTCCTATCAAATCTATTACAAGGAAATTTACATTTTATTAGTTGTATCATTTTGTGTCGCATTCGTTTGCTACATTATGAATATTCTTACTCTACGATTTATTTTAGGTTAGTATATGCTAATTTTAGGTTAGTATATACTAATTTTTGGTTAGTGTGTACTCATTTTTTATTAGTATATTCTAATTTTAGGTTAGTATATACCAATTTTTTAAATATACTAATTTTAGGTGAGCCCTGACGGCCTCGAATTCACAATGCGCAAAGCGAGCGACAGTAGCGGAGGCAGCCGCGAGCTGGGCAGCCGACTCTCAGCATCCACCAGCAGCATTCGAGCGAGGGACTACTCGAGGAGCTATGCAGCAACGACACCGTATGGGAGAGAGAGAGAGAGAGAGAGAGTGGGAGTGAGGGAGAAAGAGAGAGAGAGAGAAAGAAAAAGGAAGATACAGAAAGAGGGAGAGAGAGAAGGTGGAAGAGAGAGAGAGAGGGATAGAGAGAAAGTGGAAGAGAGAGGAATGAGAGTGTAATAGGAGGAGTGAAATGATTTATGAGAGAAATCATGTCGCTGGTTGAAAAAGAGGCTTGCGATCGTTTGATAACAAATGTGTTCAAGTAATTTATGTTATTATTATTTTAACTTTATTAAAGGTCCTACCGCTACACTCCGTCCTCTTCATCGAATGCCTCCCACTACAGCACTCTTTCAAGGCAAGCACAGTTGTTGTGAAATAGGAATTAGAATAATCTAGAAGAAAATTAGATTATACGAATTATTTATAAATGGGATTTATTAATTCACAAATAATATTTAGATCTCCATCAGTCGCACCCGCCACTTATCATCGCTCGCTCTTCTCGACGTCGAGTACGGGGGCAGCCGGCAGGGACTCGTCCTCCGCCATGAGCGCGGACCGCATCAGAGATTCGCTGACCAGCAGGTTGGAGAGAAGGAGAGGTAGAGAGAGAGAGAGAGAGAGAGAGAGAGAGAGAGAGAGTTCGCAAGAGAGAATAAACGAAGAAAGAGAGAGGAATATACAGAGAGAGATATTCAGAGGATCACCGAGGACGGAGAGGGAGAAAGAGAGAGTGGAAAAAGAGAGGGAGAGATAGAGAGATGGAAAGAGACAGAGCGGGAGAGAGGCAGGTTGGTTAAAGCTAGAAAAAAAAGAGTTAATACTGTTTGGTGTTATGCAAATGAGTCTTGTTCAGCCGTCCCGCCTTCTACTCTCCGCTCAAGTACTCGCATTCTTCCTATTCAACGTCGAGCCACTCTGGTTAGTAGACTGGCGAGAGATTCGGGGTCAGAGGTGGACGTATATCACGTATTCGTGAGATATCAACAGAAGTTGTGGAGAGCGGAGGACGAAGAGAGAAAGGGAGAGAGAGAGTGAGTGAGGGGAGGAAGTGAGTGAGTTTAGGGAGAGAAAGAGAGAGAGAGAGAGAGAGAAGGGAGAAGTAGAGATAGAGAAAGAGAGAAAGAAAGGGATGTAAAAAGTGCGAGAGGAAGAGAGAAAATAGTGATAAAGAGATTCAAGACTTCCTTTCTCCAGCCTCTCACTCTTCCTCCTCTACTGGCAAGGAGCGGGAGCGCGAGCGCGAGAGCAGCTCAGCATCAGCCGCAGCTCCGACCTCCTCGTCACTCCATCCGAACTCGTACCACACCCAGTCGACGGCGGCGCAGCCAACTACCCACACGCTCAGGTAACACAGTGGAATACCCGAACTGGGGCATACTGTAACCCCCTCATTCCTTTACCTGACTGTTGAGAATGACTCCAAGAAGATGATCCCCAAAAAACCATCATGAATTGGTCGTATAACTTTGCTAAACCTTTCTTCCTTCCTCCCCTTTAGCTTCATCTGTTCAAGGTTTCCGTTTTGTTGCATCTCTCGCTCTGTCTCTCTTATCTTTCACACTGAATCTTTCTATGTGGTTATGTGTTATCCTTATCTCTAACACTTTATCTGTCCTTACCCTCTTTTTATCTCTCTCTCTCTCTCTCTCTCTCTCTCTCTCTAGCTCTCTCTCTCACGCTCTCTCTCTGTCTCTCTCTCGCTCTCTCTGTCTCTGTCTCTCTCTCTCTGTCTCTCTCTCTCTTAGCCTATCTCTCTCTCCCTCTCTCTCTCCTTTCTAGATCTCGTTCGTCATCAGCCGTCGGCTCTTATCGCACAGTGAACGTGGCAGAGTACACTCGCCAAGCAGCCGAACGCGAGAAGTGGGAGCGAGACAGAGAGGAGCAGAGGACGTGGGATGAGAGGGACAAGGAGCGACAGGCGAATGTAAGGAGAGCGAGAGAGTAGAGAGTGAAGAAAGAGAGAGGGTAGAGATAAAGCGGGTGAGCGAGAGAAGGAGAGAGAAGAAAGAGTGGGAGGTGAACAAAGAGGAACGGGGATAAGATTAGAACACCTTGACAAAGGAAAAAAAACGCTGGACGCGAGGAATGTGACTTTAAAAAAGATTATTCCTGTCTCCATTTTATGGCGGAAGTGACCGATATAACAGAGGCAACAGACACAAAATATTAATTAGTTTTAAATTATCTTGGGTTTCTTTTTTGTGTACGTAATTAAAATTATCGCCCACAATAATGGTGTTTCGACGAGTGGGGCACAGTGCTGAAATAGTACCTCGATCCGGGATTCCTGGATCAAAAAAGGCCTATCCGGGAGTTGGGGGGGGGGCTGTCAGCTGAGTAAATAAAAGTACCCCCACGGCGGCTAGGATAGATCGAGACCCTTTGCTGCCACAGGCCGAGCCACTCGTCAAGGACTTCCGCCGTAAATCGGGCAGCAACACGGCGGGCGCCACTTCGATGCTCTCTGTCAACCAGACGTCGTCTCATGCGGGTAAGCGCTTAATTGCTATATAGTATTACATTTTAGTTACAAAACAAGTGGAAAACATTGGAGATTTTTTCATAGAAAAAGTAAAAAAAAAACTTACTATTATTATGGCAAGTATAGACTCAAAAAAAAATTTTTTTTTGTAAATACTATTTTTTGTAGAATATTCCAATTTTTTAAATAGAATATACCAATTTGTTTTATAGAATATACTATTTCTTTGTGTAGAATAAACTAATTTATTTTATCGAATATTCAAATTTTTATAGAAAGTATTAAAATATTGTAGGATTTTTTAATACAATATTTTTTTTCTAGGCTCACCCGCTCCTTCATCGTCGTCTTCTCGCTATTCGCCAGCGCCGCCGGCATACGAGCCGTCATCGAGTGCGAGCATCAGCAGCTACTTGAGCAGCAGCGCCGCCGCCAAGCCAATGGCCAAGGTTAGAGGAAGAGAGCACCACACCGACGCACGCTTCTGGCCGCGGTTCTTCCTGGCCGAGAACAATGAGTATTTCATGGGCATTCCGGCACTAACTTACGATTAGAGGAGAGTGTGTGCGATCTCTCTCTTTTCTCTCTCTCTCCGCTCGTCTCTCTCTCGCTCTCGCTCTCTCTCTCTCTCTCTATCTCTCCTCTCGTCTCCCTCTCGCTCTCTCTCTCTCTCTCGCTCTCTCTCTCTCTCGTTTCTCTCTCCCTAGTTTATCTTCGTCCTTTCTCTCTCTTCTCTCTTTCTTTCTCTCTCACTGATTCTCTCTCACTCCCTCTGCTTCTAACTCTCTTGCCATCTCTCCTGATCCCTCCTTAGCTTTAGATACCTAATCCTATCATGCACGCCTTCGCTTACTTTGTTCTTGCTTTCCCCCAACCAAGCTTTACTATTGAGTTAATTTTTATTTTTTATTCATAGTATTTTTCCCATTGTCTTTTTTTCTGCTTGCTTTGTTCAAAAATTCATAGTCGTGGATAAAATGGTAAAGTGCCTTAATGGAGCCTTCCACCGAATCTTAATCTGCTAAGAGTATTATCTGATTCTTTCATTTTTGCACTTTTTTTCTCGCTAAAACGGTAAAATTTCGTTCGCACCATAGAAAGCAGATGTAAGAGTGTGCGCAAGCGGGAGAAGCAGAGAGCACAGTCATCATTCTTCTAATATGCACGTATAGTCAGTGGAGGGCTCCTTTAATGAAAGTTGTTAGTCTTGTCAAATTAATACTTTGCTTTCTTTTGAAAAGAGCTTGTAGAATACTGTTCAGTGCTATTGTGAGATGGTGCTCGATGGTATTTTCAATAAAGGCTACAGTTAACATTGGTGTAAAAAAAATTTGAGTTTGGTGGATGAATATTTGGGAAATATACCTAAAAAATGAAAAGGAACTAATTAGACTTGGAGAGAGTAGAACTAGAATAATTTAGGTGACTCCATACGAAGAGAGAGGAACGGTTGTCCCGCCAGGACACACCGGATTGCGCAACATTGGAAACACTTGCTTCATGAATGCTACGCTCCAGGTTGGCGTCGGGAGGATAGTGTAGAGGTAGTTGGCGTCAGGCGATCAAGAACGATGATCTGGGTTCTATTCTGGCATGGTGAAAAAAATTTTTTTGAAGAAAAGACTTACATACTGCCGAGAAAATAGCGGGAGGCTGTTGTTATTTTGAGAGAAAAAATAGAATATTTTCTATGTAATGAAATTAGCTTTCATGGAAATGATAATTGTAAATAATTTGTAAGAAAAACGACTAGTTTGTATGGTTTTGAAAAAAAAGAAAGAAATAATGTTTTAAAAAGTTAAAAAAAAAAAAAATCAAGAAGAAAAGTGAGATGATTGTAGATGCTCGTGAACTGCATGGAGCTTAAGACGTACTTTAATGATGAGCACTACAAGATGGACGTCAATGTGCACAATCCGCTGGGATTCAAGGTAGTAATTATTAGTGTAAAATTATTTATATGAAATAATAATAATGCAAAAAAAAACTAAATTATGCTTTTTGCTTCATTTTCCTGCAATACACTTCAGGTTCTCCGTTTGTTGATTTCTCTCTCTTTTTTTCTCTTTCTCTCAACTCTCTTTTTTCCTCCGTCTCTTTAACCTCACTGCCTTCAGGGAAGACTGGCGGAGGCCTTCGCCGACTTTATGCGTCAGATGTGGTCGTGCACATCAAGGGCGATTGAGCCAGCGCGGATCAAGGTTTGGCGTTCATCTCTCTTTCTCTCTCTTCGCTCTCTATTTTTCTCGTACTCTGATCTCTCTCTCTCTCTCTCTCTCCTCTCTATCTCTCTCTCTCTCCCATTCTCCTTCTGAACTCCTCTCTCTCTCTCTTTCTAGTTTTACATTGATTGGTTTCGAAGAATATTCACCTCCCTCAAGCAATCTACTAGTGTTGACAAAGGGTATGGAAATTAATATAATTATTTAGCGAACTCAGAGAAACAATTCAAGTAAGCCATTTTCCTTTTCCTTGCGCAGGAGTTGGTTGCCGAGAAGGCGTCTCAGTTCGCGAACTTTGCCCAGCACGACGCGCACGAGTTTCTCTCCTTTCTGCTGGACGGCCTCCACGAGGACCTCAACAGGGTCAAGGTCAAGACCATGACCAGCACGGTCGAGGCGGATGGCAGGCCGGATATTGAGGTGTGAGATGTATAACATATCAGACGGTGTCAGCTAGAAAACAATGACTTTTTCAATATGGACAAAAAAAAGTAGTCCCATTAAGAATATTCCACTGTTCCGGGCGATTGGAGAAAAATTGTCAGATTAGCGTTTTGATACTCTTTACCTATCATCAGGAATGAGAAACAGTGGAATATTCTAAATTCCGGGTAAAAAATATTCGCCTGTGTTCATATCTTTAAAAAATGGATAAAACTATTTGCTTGTTATCATATTACAAAAAAATTTATTTATTAATAGTATTGATTTAGGTTGCGAACGAGGCGTGGGGCAATCACCTCCAGCGGAACAACTCCATCTTTGTCGACTTGTTTCATGGTCAACTCAAGAGTCGGCTACAGTGCCCGAAATGTGATCGGGTATGTGATTTTTTTTATTGCTTTAAATTATTCTTAAAAAAAACATAAGTATTAAGTGATTTAACGTGAACAAATAATGGTCAAATTATTTGACAAATTTTCAAGGTCTCCATCACATTCGACCCGTTTGTCTACCTGCCAGTGCCTTTTCCGAAGATGAAGAAATCGACCACTCTCTACTTCTGGCCACTTGATCCTCTTCTCAAGCCGGTGAAGGTTGGTAATTTAAGACAAATATTTACATGTAATAAATTAAAAGAGAACTAGGTATGCTTTAAGTTTAAGTTTAAAAAATGAGTGGATAATCGGTTGCAATTTCGTTTAATATTTTAGATAATAATATAGATTTCAACTTTTATATATAAAGTTTAATTGATGACAAAATTCCACAGATGACTGTCTACTATGGCACGGACGGAAAGATCTACGATCTCCTCAGCGCTGTTTCGGATGCGACCAGAGCACCTGTGAAGACGGTCAGTTTATTTTTCAAATTGTTATATTCTATTTTCAAAATGTATAATTAAAAAAAATTTAATTACACAAAATGTTGTATGTTTTATTATTTCGCAATAACTACGCGTGTAATTTAAAAAAAAATAAAAATTTTGTTATAAAAAAATGTTTAAAGAAGGAATAATAGAAAAGGTTTTTTTAAGCTCCGCCTCATCGAAGTCGTCTCTCATCGCCTGCACAAATGCTACAAGCCAGAGGAAAAGACCTCGCTCATCGGCCCAGGAGATCTGCTCTATGTGTCAGTGATTTACTGACAATGAATATTCCGAGAAAAGTTTGTATATTACATTTTTTTTCTTTTACGACACTGAAAGATAAAATGGAATACACTAACCTTTTTTGGAACGTTCATTGTCAGTAAAAAAATATTGGAATATTTTAAAATTAATTTCTCAAAAATATTATTTTATTTTATTATTATGTTTTTTTTCTATCCCTCTCCCTTTACATTTGATTTACCCCTAATTTAAGCTTCCAACTCCACTCGCCGTCCGACTGCAACGAAGATGTCGTTGAGCTGAACGTGCTGCAGCGACAGCTGTACTCGACTAATCTGAGGTATAAAGAGATTTTGAATATATTTAATTTTTTTTAGAATATGTCAAAAATTAAACTTAATTTTAAGAAGGAAAACTTGACAATTGTTAAGCAATATAATAAATACATGGGAAAAAGAAACCTTTTCAGATACATCTGCTCGAACTGTGGCGAGTCTCGCAACAAGACAATGGAGAGCTGCACGGGATGCTACAATGCTTACTACTGCGATGAGTGAGTTGGAGCAGAGAGAGAGAGAGAGAGAGAGAGAGAAAGAGAGAATGAGAAAGCGAGAGAGAGAGAGGGGGATGAGACAAAGAAAACAGAGCGGGGTAGGGAAAGCAGAGAGAAACGTGATTGAGAAGAAAGAGTGAGGTAGAGATAGAATAAAGAGAGAAGTATGGAAAAGACAAAAAAAAACTATGAAAGAGGGAAAGAGAGGGGTTGGAGAGAAATACGAAGCAAGAGAGAGAGGGAGAGTTAGAGAAAGATATTTGAATAAAGAGAGAGGGAGATAGATTTAGAAATGATGGAAAGGGTTGAACTTATCCCTTACTGCTCAAGGGAGTGCCGCCGCGTTCACAGCACTGGCGGTGGCCATCGCGAGGAGTGCGGCAGACGAGGCAATACAGCATTCGAGGTGTTTTATAAAATTATGATTTGAATTTCGCGCCTTTTTTAAACATACAAGCTTATTTACACATATTTCTTCTTTAAGAGAGGATGTCAGTAAGACTCGAGCAGGGCCCTATTATGGCCTGCCCTAGGAATTTTTTTTCGAATTTCTTCACCAAAATTGAATACAGTATACAACTCGACGTGGTGAACAAAATAGGCTATATTTCAATGTTGAAAAAAAATTTCCGCGCGAAACCCAGTACAGTAATCTTTTAAATTACATTGGTCATAAGTCGCTTCAAACTTATTATTAGACAACCATCGAGCTATCATTGGATAGCTGATTGAAGGGGCTTTAAGTGTTATGTTGATGATGTTTTCATAAAATTTGAATTTGGCCCTAAAAGACGGCTCTAAACATTTTCGAAAGTGGTTTTTGGCCAAATTATGCATTTTACATTCATTTCCACAAAACCGCTCCTGCGTATTCTTAAACTACGTGAAATTTGCAACAACATATGTCTCTTTCAAAAGAATTAAAGGTCTCTCTCTTAGTTTCCCAAACGCTTGAACATGATCCGGTGTTAACTGTAACACCGTGCAAGCGCATTCTTCGATCCATAACTGCGCTCAATGGCAATATTACAAAATCGTAAGTATATCATCTAAGAGCTCTCACGGAGATCTTCAAATGTTACATACATTATTTTATTGAAAAGGTTCAATTTATATGGGAAATTTCGTTATGTACAATTAGAAGGCTTAAAAAACTACTTTAAAAACATTTTCGCCTGTCGAAACATACATCATAAGAAAGAGGATGAAATTTGCTACAAGATCAACCGCTTTCAATGGAATTGAATGCATACGATCTTTTGTTATAAGTCATAAAAGTAGTGCCAGTAGCGTCGCTGTCATTTTGCCCAAGAATTGACAGTTTAGGTTATTCGAATTAGAATATTCCAGATTCGAATTAGAATATTCCAATCCTTTTTTCTACAGTTTTTCCATAAGGCCTTGCTATCCTACTCTTATGCATGGAATTCCATTAAAAGCGGTTCACCTTGTAGCAAATTTCATCCTCTTTCTTATGATATATGATTCGACAGGCGAAAATGTTTTTAAAGTAGTTTTTTAAGCCTTCTAATTGTACAGATCGAAATTTCCTATATAAATTGGAACTTTTCAATAAAAGTATGTATGTAACATTTGAAGATCTCCGTGAGAGCTCTTAGATGATATACTTACGATTTTGTAATATTGACATTGAGCGCAGTTATGAATCGAAGAATGCGCTTGCACGGTGTTACAGTTAACACCGGATCATGTTCAAGCGTTTGGGAAACTAAGAGAGAGACCTTTAATTTTTTTGAAAGAGACATATGTTGTAGCAAATTTCACGTAGTTTAAGAATATGCAGGAGCGGTTTTGTGGAAATGAACGTAAAATGCGTAATTTGGCCAAAAACCACTTTCGAAAATATTTAGGGCCGTCTTTTAGGGCCAAATTCAAATTTTATGAAAACATCATCAACATGAAAATTAAAGCCCGTTCAATCAGCTATCCAATGATAGCACGATGGTTGTCTAATAATAAGTTTGAAGCGACTTAAGACCAATGTAATTTAAAAGATTACTGTACTGGGTCTCGCGCGGAAAATTTATTTCAACATTGAAATATAGCCTATTTTGTTCACCACGTCGAGTTGTATACTGTATTCAATTTTGGTAAAGAAATTCGAAAAAAAATTCCTAGGGCAGGCCTTGATCAAACGATACGGACAGGCTCTCTTAAAATGATAACCGAAAAAATTATAGGCCGTCGGCCAGCCCTTCATCGTAAGCCTGCCGCGCAGCCACTGCACTCGCGCACATCTCTTCCGCGTACTCGAAGCGCGTTCCAGGTCTCTCAATTAGAATATCCTAAATAGCGTTTGAATTTCCCGCCATTTTAGAGAGTAGAAAAAAATGAGCGATTCCCTTCAGATTCTCCGTCGACATCTTCCAGCCGCCGATTATGGGCGGCGGCGCCACAACGTTGCACACGAGCAGCAGTTTTGAGCGGGACGAGAACGCGAAGGTTAGGTGGAGGAGGAAGGGGCGGGGCATAATTGGTATATTCTGGAAAATATATATTCTAATTTAAAATTTAGTTTATTTTTTTTATAAAATGCTTGCGCGTTTTTAATTACGTACACAAATTCTCCTACTTTTAGAAGAACAAAGTGGAGACCAAAACATTTTATAGAACTCACGCAAGTCCGTCTCTCCCGGCCCGCCAGCATCGCGATCGAATGGAACCACTAGCAATGGCGCTGTTAGAATTTAAAAAAAATATCGTTTGAGTTTCCCGCGTTTTAAAAAGAAAGAAAAAAAACTGAATTCTTGAGGTAATGTTATGCATCTAAGCAACAATATTGCATTTAATTTGGAAAAAAACATGTTAGTGGGACTTTTTATTGCTACGAAACAAAGAATTGTATTTCTTTCAGCCACCAGCCTTCTGCACACCAGCGTCCTCCTCCAATGGCCCCGAGCATCAGGAACAGCGAGAAAACGGAGAGCGACAGAATGGCCATGCATCCCCTGGACCACAGAGGTGAGAGCGATTTTCTCTTCTCTCTCTCTCTCTCTCTCTCTCTCTCTCTTTCTCTCTCTCTCTTTCTTTGTCACTGTCTTTCCTTCTCTATCATGTCTGCCTTGTGATATTTGCATTTCCTGAACTCCTACATGTGCTTCGTATCGAATAATAACCGAAAAGTAAACGAAGATCTCATTGTTGCAAGCTTGTAAAGTTGACATCCATTAATATTAGGAACAAAATGTAAAAAAAGAAAACGTATTCGTATTTAATTAATTCACCAAATGAATAATAAGCGAAATAAACCACTTGAAGACGCCAAACGGTGCTGCCCGAGCAGAGGGCGCGCGCGTCGCGTGGACCCGACTCTCACATGTTCATCGTACGTACCGTCAAGAATCAGCAGAGCTTCCAGGTGGGACCCAGACAGCTTCTTTCAAAGGATATCTTAATCTGTCTATTAGAAATCAATTGCTTCATCTTTCAGGGAGAGAATATCAACTATGAAGAAGAGGACGATCTGAAGCGAAGTCGGCTAATTTAAAACTTTTTTTCTTCTTCTTCCATCATTTTATTTCATTCCGTGTAATTTAAAATGGTAATATAGCACTATTAATATGTTATAATATTTATAAACAGTTTATGCTGTTCGTTTGGTAAAAGAAATTCATTTTGTTCAGACGAGCCCCTCAATCTGCCGACCGGCTCCTTTATCTCGATCAACTGGATCAACATCAAGAATGGCAAACCCTTCGTCAACGTCGAGACTAGGAAGCAATTGGTTCGCGTGTGAATCACTTTTGGTTTTTTTCTCGAATTGAATATTCTAAAATAAATTGATTTTTTTGGTTAATCGAAATAGATTATTCAAAAGTGCTAAACATTTTTTTTATTTACTGACATATAATATTCTAAAATAATATTTTTTTGAAAATTATGATTATAATTTTAAGGACTTGGACGAGGAGAAGGGTCGCAAGTACGCGGCGATGACAGCCGGAAATGGAAGTGGCGGAAGCAGCGGCGGCGATCCGACCCTGCACGAAATGCTTGTTTGTGATTTGCTTTACTTTTCACATTATTGATCTCTTTCTTCCTTTCAAATTACTGATTTTTTATGACGGAAATAATTGGGATATACTATAAAAATTTGGAATATACTAAAAATAACGGGGATATGCAAAAAAAAAATGATTGGTATATACGAACAAAATAAATTGATACTCTCTCAGGGCATGTTCTCCGAGACGGAGCGCCTGAAGCCCGAGGAGTCGTGGTACTGTAGCCGGTGCAAGGTTTATGTGATTCAAGTTGTAATTCTCTTTTTATAGATGTTTGATTGCAGTGCAATATTTCGTTAAAAATAACGAAAAACGTGGAGATATGTAAAACGTTAACGTGAAAGTATAAATTTCCTATTCAGGATCACGTCGAGGCCACAAAGCGACTGGAACTCTATCGCCTCCCGCCAATCCTGATCGTTCAACTCAAGCGCTTCGTCTACACAGGTATATTCGTATTTCGAATATAATATGTAAATTTCGTAATTGGACTAACAATAAGATGACAATTCCAAATTGTACTAAAGTGAGATTTCCTAATCTGCAGCCGCCCTGCAATACCCTTCGCACCGCCGCTCCAAGGACGAACGTCGTGTGGTCTACCCGCTGACCGAGCTGGACCTCCGACCGTACCTGGCAGAGGGAGCGCACACCGAACTGGAGCCGGTCTATGACCTCACCGGAGTGGTCAGTCCTAATTAGCTTATTCCTTCATTATTATTAATTTCTTCAAATCTCTCTCTCTCTCTCTCCTCGCTATTATTTTTGTCTCAATATTTCCTTGCTTTATTAGGTTTGAAAGTATTTTTTTACAAACTACATCGTTTATCTAGGATTTTGATAAACGATGTAGTTTGTGATATTTTCTTCGAAAATAAAAGATGTTTTTTTATTGTTACAATTATTACTTTGTGAAATGATTATGACTTGATCTCTTACTTGATAAATAGTAAAAACCAAGAAAGAGAGAGAGAGAGAGAGAGAGAGAGAGAGAGAGAGAGAAGGGGGAAAATCAGTTTGATCTGTCCAGGTTTGCCACTCGGGCAGCTCCTACTTTGGTCATTACATCAGCATGGGACGACTCGCCGGATTCGACGCGTCTAAGACTGAAATTGGTTTGTGGGTTCTAATCTTGCAATATTAGCTTTTCTAAAATGAAATTAGTAGATACTAAAACCAATATTAGTATATTCTAAAATGGAAACTAGTATTTTCTAAAATGAAAATTAGTATGTTCTAAAATTAGATTAATAATTTGAGGAAAATCTAAACTGTATAATAATATCTTTATTTTATTTAAAACATTACAATGGCATAGATGCATTTATATATAAAGCTAAAGAAAATAATAAAAAAAAGTCTGCCTATTCTATGAAAAGCAAGTATTTTCTCCTTCTTCTTCCCTTTGTTATTATTACTTTCGCTTGAATTATTTGCATGAATCAGATGTATCTTCCTTACCAAAAAAGTTATTTATTTATTTTTTAACTTGTATTTTTTTTTACTTTTATTAATTAACATTACCTAATTTTATTAATTATTGTTCTAATCTTATTAATTTGTATATTCTAATTTTCTTATTGATATATTCCAGACTGGCGCACCTTTGACGACTCGATCGTGACTCGCGTCCACACGCCGGCGCAGCAGGCGCAATCAGATGACGCGTACCTGCTCTTCTACAAGCAGCGCGGCTACGCAACGAGGTCCATCTTCACGCGCCACTACTCGTTTGACCCGGCGAACCTCGGATGCAGCGGCGATCCAACGACCAACGGAACGGCGGAAGGAAAGCACTATTCCAACGGATACTAGAAGAGAGACATAATTTTACCAAACAAGTATATGACACAATCTCGCAATTTATATGTAGACACACACACACGGATGTGAATATTTTTAAATTTATGTAGACCTGTGAAGTTACTCTTGTGCTACTTGGTGTCGCAAAGATGTCTTTTCATGTTTTGGCCCTTAATTAATTAATTCAAGAATGTTACTCGTAAGGCGTGTTTTTCTTTTACTGCTTCCGCTTTCTTAACGAAATCCTCTTTTTTACTATAATTTGCTTTCCCTGGCTCATTGCTTGTCTTATCTCTACTCGCTCCTCTTCTCGCTATGGGAGAGCTCACATTTATTTGCCAATTCTGTTGGCAACTATGGGTAGCACACACGCATCCTTTGATTGATGACAAAAGAACTTTAATATTAAAAGAGTACGGTAACATGACACTTTATTGTAGAGTAAGAACATCTTCTTGGTTCGTCGCTAGTTTCAGTTCTCCTTACTCGCGGACTCTTTTCCGATCATATACAAAACGGCTAAATTCAAGTGCCCTGTTAGCTTGACGCAACAGTAATATTCTATACTTATATTCGAGATTAAAAGTATAAAGTGTTTCCTAATTGCTCGCGTTTGCATGCATTCCATTAATTTTCCCCCTCCCAATGCATCCAAAGATGTACAAGAGCTTTCTCCAAGGAGACTTGTGCTTTATTTCGCAATAAATTGGGGTTCAGGATGCTGTTCAAACACAAAAAAGTGTTTGAATTCTAACAGACATTCAACTGTATGCTGACTGTGCATCGCCTCCCCAATTTTTTTTTCGTGCCTATGGATGATCATAGCCCTCCAGAAACTCGCTCACTCGTTATTTCTCTTTCTTTCTCACTCTCTCTCTCTTTCTCTGGCTCTCTCCTTATTACAATCGTTTTCTTTTTTTAAATTCTTCTTTCTGATTCTCACACCGTTATATACAAGAGATAATGAGAACACAGCACAGTTGAGCATTCACAAGACAACGGGACGATTTGTTCGAGATCAAAATTAGAGGCTCGCTTGGAGGATGATATGTAACTCATTGAAGGATATGGAGGTAGAGAGAGAGAGAGAGAGAGAGAGAGTGGAGAGATTAAGAGAGGATGTCAGTAAGACTCGAGCAGGGCCCTATTATGGCCTGCCCTAGGAATTTTTTTTCGAATTTCTTCACCAAAATTGAATACAGTATACAACTCGACGTGGTGAACAAAATAGGCTATATTTCAATGTTGAAAAAAAATTTCCGCGCGAAACCCAGTACAGTAATCTTTTAAATTACATTGGTCATAAGTCGCTTCAAACTTATTATTAGACAACCATCGAGCTATCATTGGATAGCTGATTGAAGGGGCTTTAAGTGTTATGTTGATGATGTTTTCATAAAATTTGAATTTGGCCCTAAAAGACGGCTCTAAACATTTTCGAAAGTGGTTTTTGGCCAAATTATGCATTTTACATTCATTTCCACAAAACCGCTCCTGCGTATTCTTAAACTACGTGAAATTTGCAACAACATATGTCTCTTTCAAAAGAATTAAAGGTCTCTCTCTTAGTTTCCCAAACGCTTGAACATGATCCGGTGTTAACTGTAACACCGTGCAAGCGCATTCTTCGATCCATAACTGCGCTCAATGGCAATATTACAAAATCGTAAGTATATCATCTAAGAGCTCTCACGGAGATCTTCAAATGTTACATACATTATTTTATTGAAAAGGTTCAATTTATATGGGAAATTTCGTTATGTACAATTAGAAGGCTTAAAAAACTACTTTAAAAACATTTTCGCCTGTCGAAACATACATCATAAGAAAGAGGATGAAATTTGCTACAAGATCAACCGCTTTCAATGGAATTGAATGCATACGATCTTTTGTTATAAGTCATAAAAGTAGTGCCAGTAGCGTCGCTGTCATTTTGCCCAAGAATTGACAGTTTAGGTTATTCGAATTAGAATATTCCAGATTCGAATTAGAATATTCCAATCCTTTTTTCTACAGTTTTTCCATAAGGCCTTGCTATCCTACTCTTATGCATGGAATTCCATTAAAAGCGGTTCACCTTGTAGCAAATTTCATCCTCTTTCTTATGATATATGATTCGACAGGCGAAAATGTTTTTAAAGTAGTTTTTTAAGCCTTCTAATTGTACAGATCGAAATTTCCTATATAAATTGGAACTTTTCAATAAAAGTATGTATGTAACATTTGAAGATCTCCGTGAGAGCTCTTAGATGATATACTTACGATTTTGTAATATTGACATTGAGCGCAGTTATGAATCGAAGAATGCGCTTGCACGGTGTTACAGTTAACACCGGATCATGTTCAAGCGTTTGGGAAACTAAGAGAGAGACCTTTAATTTTTTTGAAAGAGACATATGTTGTAGCAAATTTCACGTAGTTTAAGAATATGCAGGAGCGGTTTTGTGGAAATGAACGTAAAATGCGTAATTTGGCCAAAAACCACTTTCGAAAATATTTAGGGCCGTCTTTTAGGGCCAAATTCAAATTTTATGAAAACATCATCAACATGAAAATTAAAGCCCGTTCAATCAGCTATCCAATGATAGCACGATGGTTGTCTAATAATAAGTTTGAAGCGACTTAAGACCAATGTAATTTAAAAGATTACTGTACTGGGTCTCGCGCGGAAAATTTATTTCAACATTGAAATATAGCCTATTTTGTTCACCACGTCGAGTTGTATACTGTATTCAATTTTGGTAAAGAAATTCGAAAAAAAATTCCTAGGGCAGGCCTTGATCAAACGATACGGACAGGCTCTCTTAAATAGATGAAGAGGCGGGAGAGTCAGAGTGGGTAGGAGAAAGGGACAGAGAGAGGGAGCGAGAGTGAAAACGAGTTGGAATTCATCATCAGCTAAAACTAACTAATTGTAAGAATAAATTTATTTATTTGTTGGACATTTCAATTATTTTACTATAAATTTTATCTGCAGGACTTTTTTGCCAGAGTTCGAAAATAGAACTAGAAAAGTCCTTGAAATGAAATCGTTGATGTCATTGTCAACCTTTTCAGTCTGAGGGCTTGCCGATTATTTTCCCACCGATTCCCATGAACCCTCACATTTTAGACGTGTTTTGAATTATGGCGGGAAATTTATGCATACAAGCATTCTGGTGAAATCATAATGGAAAATGAAAATATAATTACATTTGTATACGTAATAAGCAATGAAAATATAAATAAATTTGTATACGCATTTTGTTAATGCCAACCGTGTCTTTAATTGTGGCTTCCTAAAATTCTGCTTCAGCAGAATTAAAAACACAAATTTTAAGAAGTGTCGGAGCAAACCAAAATAGGTTCGAGATCGAAGAAGAAATTTGGCTGAAGATTATACTCGTGGAAACGTATCAGTTCAAAATGTTGATACCGCTGAATCGTGTTGATATAGCCAATCTGTCTGTTGGGACGAGAGCAGAGAGAGAAAAGACGAGAGCGAACTTCCTCAAGTGATGTGATAATTGATTGTGTGTCAATTAATTAGAATAAGTTCATGCAATGAGGATTAAAAATAAGTAAAAGGAATGAGAAGTATTAAATCTACACCTTTACAAAGAAGATGACGATGATGGCGTCGGCCACGGGTAACCAAGCGAAGAGCAGAGGAGCGAGAGCTTGGAGGTCGAAACTGAAGTCCATTAACGGAGCGAGGAATGACAGAGTTATTGGCAGATGTAGAATCAAGAAGGGCACTGCCATCTGGAAATATTGAAAGAATTATAAAAGTTTAAGTTGCAGTTTAGCTCGATAACTGAAGAACAGTCATGATGGTGAGTCGCGTGTGGAGGCGTCTGGTCTGCTCCGACATTGAACCCTTATGAGAGGAGAGATATCGCGAGATGGAAACGGAGGAGGAGACGCAAGCAAGCAGAGAGGAGATGAGCATGGCCAAGCAAGAAGGAAACAGCCAGAGAATGAGCACGCCGCATAGATTGTGGATGCTACCCCAAATTTATGTATGTATGTACAAACAGTAAATTGATCTATTTTGAGAATGCACTTCAGTTGTAAATTCAAGTTGTTTGTCGACCTGGCAAAATGAACAGCATTCCGGTATGATAATAGAAATATTTTCCGAACATAACGACTAGAAGTTTCTGTTGCCCATGCTTCTATGCATATTGTGGAGAAGAGAACAGTCCAGAAAGATGGGCAGATTTCCAACGCCACTAACACTGGCAAGAACGCTCTCCATTTCATTTGTTGAGACGTGAAAGGTCTGAAGAGGTTTCATATTTTGGTTGTCATTATGCTATTCGTGCAGGAAGTAATATTATATATAAAATTACTTAAATATCATATATTTTATATTATAT
>CALZFC010000060.1:1117500-1185000 GCA_945643635.1 Allodiplogaster sudhausi | reverse complement strand
GGATTAGTTAGCTTTATCTGCTTACTTAAGGGTTGCTTCCGGTCTTGCTATCAAGATGTCGTTTACAAAGAGTGCGGCTGTATGGATGTCACTTTTGTGAGGAAGCAGGGCGCTCCACCGTGTGGCTTCGTAAAACGTTAGCAGTCTAGACGACTTTTTTTGTGGGCAAGCGACCAATCCTTATACATTGAAAAAGTGAACACTGAAAAATTATGTGTGATTTTAAAATGTTGGGAAAACTGAACACGTTCTAACGCTCTTTTCATGCATAATTCTTGTGCGCCATTTCGAAATAGCAGCGAGAATGAGACTGCCCACTTCCAATGGGAATCTGCAATTCGAATCTGCATTACTGATTTTATTGCTGATTGCTTTCCTTTAAGTTCCTCTCGTCCCGCGGCGATCCCTCAGACTGGCCAGAGTGCGACTGCCCACCGCCTTGTCATTCCAACACTTTTGAAACGCTTGTCTTCCAAGCTCCAAGCACAAGGCGAAAGGTGTTGCTTTTTCAATCACCACTATTTTTATTCCTGTTTAATTCAGGTCGAAGATTCCTGCGCTCGTGCTATGAATAACTTCACGAATACATCAAACAGCAACATAACACACGAAGGCAGCTGCACTGCAAGCTTTGTGGGACCACTTTTTAAAATTTTTATCCAAAAGACTAACGTAGACGTGTTGCTAGGATAATAAGTAATTTTAGAGAAATTCAGAGTCTTGTTTTGAATTTGTTTACCAGTGAAAAAGTTGGAGATTATGCGTTATTTTAGAGTGACGTGTCCATTTTCTTTTCTACAGCCGAGGTCCACGTCGAGGTTGAGGAACGCTCTGTTTCGGTCAGCATCAAGTTATTTGACGCAATCAAATAATAAAGGTATAAAATTGTAGTCTATGCTGATTAAATTGAGTTCTGGTTCTGCTCGGTTCCATGGGCGACCAGATGAATCTCCTCCTCGGCTGCTCGGTCATCGTCATCCTTGAGATTGGACTCCTCGTGGCAAAAATCGCTTTTGAAAAAGAAGCCCCTCTTTTCCGTTTGTAAGCAACTCTATCATTATTTTGTAGTTGTTCTTATTGTTTCTTGCATCTTTACAGCACATTCCACATGTCATTTAATATCCTTTACCGAACTGATAGACCCTCCACGTATACATGATATATTTATCTCCGAATTGGCAGAGTTTTTGTTGAAAGGCAAGAGACAAAAGGTACAATTACTGGCCGAGTTCCATGGCCCTCGATGTTATTTTTAGGTGAAATTACGGCATTCTCACGACTCTCTGTTTACACGTGCAGCGGCTAGAATTTAGGCTCTCAACGAACGAAAACTAATGACAAATATTAATTTTTGCAAAATTAGACAACAAAAAATAATATGCTTTTCTAAAGAATTCTTGAGACACTTTTTATTAAGCAATAAAGGAATAGCAAAAAATGTTGACATTAAAGCCCGCAATGAGTTTTCAAAATTTGAGCATAAATTTATTTTAAAAAAATAAAATATTCACAAAATGTTTATAAAGATGGTTGATAACATTCTCAACGTTTGAATCCTCCATCTTGCATCTAGGGCAATACCTTCTGGAGCCTTACTGAGAGAAAGGAAGTGTATAGAATTAGACAATAGATCGTTATAGAAAAGTCCTTGAAGTGAAAGCGTTGTTGTCTTTGTCTACCTTTTCATTTAGAAGGTTAGCCTATTATTTCCGCACCGATTTCGCAATCGTTCTCATGAACCCCACATTTCTGAAATTTTGAATTAGGTTGGGAAACTTTTTGCAAATAAACATTCTGAGATCAGGATGATAATTTAAATGTATTAATATGTACATACATCCATATGCATACAGTATTTTGCAACCTTACTAACGTCTTCAATTGCATCCTCCTTCGATAACATATACATACAGTCCCGCTCAACATTGTTGGGTCCGGTATTAATAGTATTAATACTATTAATATAAATAATACAAACTGGAATAGCGCGCTGAATACGCATTTTCGTGCCATTTCGAGAATGAGTTTACCTATTTCGACCATGGAGATTACGACTGTGAAGACCGTTTTCAAAAATATGCTGAAATGGCTGAGATCTCATAATATTGCATTTAATTTGGCCGTGTTTTAGTTCCAAACGGGCCGGCTTCAACTCCTGGACTACAAAGTGCAAAATAAAGTGAAATTTTCAGAGCACTTCTTACCGTTTTTGAGTTTCTTGTTTTATTTCTTTTGAGTTTCTCATTTTGTTTATGTATAAACGACGACAAAAAAAAAATACAAAAAAATTTCGTGCTTGCAAAAATCTGTTCTAAAAAGGATTTCGAACCGAGACCTCGAGATTGCCGGTCAAAGACTTACCAATACTCTACAAGCGGTACAACGGAGTCTAATGATACATTTCTTTGGACAGCGTCACAAAGGAACCGTCGATTCTGAACATGTTCGCTCATACTTTAGTGGGAGACGAGAGAGAGAGAGAGAGAGAGAGAGAGATAGAGAGAGAGAGAGGAAAGAAGGTGCAGCATCGACTACATCTACTCTGCGTCACCGTTTCAAAGCTGAAGCTACGGTATGTCGTTAGACCAACGATTTTTTCTCATTGTCAGCTAACAGCACCTGCACCTTCTTTCACATCTCTATCTCGCCCTCTCTCTATCTCTTTCTCTCTCTCCCGCTCTCTATTTCTCGCTCCATCGGTCTCTCTTTCTCTTTCTCCCTCTCTCCTTCTTTCTCGTTCTCTCGCATTCCCTCCTTCTCTCTCTCTCTCTCTCTCTCTCTCTGTCTACCACTAAAGTATGAGCGAACGTGTTCAGAATCTACGTTTCCTTTGTGAGGCAATTGACGCTGTCCAAAGAACTGTATCATCAGACCCGGTTGTACCGCATGTAGAGTATTGGCAAGTCTTGGACCGGCAATCTCGAGGTCTCGGTTCGATACCTAAAACAAGAAACTCAAAAACGGTAAGAAGTGCTCTTAAAATTTCACCTTATTTTGCACTTTGTAGTCCAGGAGTTGAAGCCAGCCCGTTTGGAACCCATACACTCCAAATTAAATGCAATATTATGAGATCTCAGCCAATTCGGCATATTTTTGAAAACGGTCTTCACAGTCGTAATCTCCATGGTCGAAATAGATAAACTCATTCGCGAAATGGCACGAAAATGCGTATTCAGCGCGCTATTCCAGTTTGTATTATTTATATTAATACTATTAATACTATTAATACCGGACCCAACAATGTTGAGCGGGACTGTACATACATACATATATGTATGTATGTACATATTTGTGAGAAAGAGTGAGACTTGCTGTCTCGCTTTCGCTTCGGGGTGTACAATTGGGCACAGAGACAAAATCTACAATTTTGATAAAATTGCAAAAACATGAGCCGCATGATTAATCTTACTCAAGGACACAGACAAGCGTTCCCAGACATGTTATTTTCCAAACCATTTCACAGACTCATCATGTTAGATATGTCGGAGACCATTTTCACATGAAAAGGCGATTGTATAACTCCAAATTTGATTAACACAAAGTTACGCTTACTTATCATCCAAATTGTTTTCCCAATTTTACTGCTTATGTAAAACAAGACGTTGTTATTACAACTTCTCTACCCTTCGCTGTAGAGAACGAGGGGAGTAATAGGCGAATCACAGGTAAAGGCTGTTTATAAAAATAAGAGTAGCATGGCCCAGCTACAGACCAGGCAGCTTTTTATTTAAAAAATTATTTTGACCAACAACACGGAAATCCTCGCGTTTAATTAGGATTTATGAACTGAGCAATTTTTAAAATCTGTTGACAGAAAAGACAAGAGACGGCCAGAGAATTGAACACGGCGACTGCGAAGGACAAAACGCCGGCCCAGAAGATCTATCAAAGAGATTTTTATCAGAGTTTCTCATATATCTTACTTTTGAATATTCTTACTTTGCAATAGTATTAAGGACACGGACTTAGTGTAATCGTTACGTCATAAAAAAAATGTGTTTCATGCTCTTTTAAGGAAAATTAATCTCACAAATTTCCTGAAGTGTCGAAACAAAACAAAATAGGTATGAGAACGAAGAAGAAATTTGAATGAACATTATAGTTGTATACACGAATCAGTTCAAGTCCACGTAAT
Source organism: Allodiplogaster sudhausi (assembly GCA_945643635.1). NCBI lineage: Eukaryota > Metazoa > Nematoda > Chromadorea > Rhabditida > Diplogasteridae > Allodiplogaster > Allodiplogaster sudhausi. The sequence goes on along the minus strand of CALZFC010000060.1, from coordinate 1,180,865 downwards.
CGCTGAAGCTTGACTGCTAATCTTTCCTTTGGGACGAAAAAAGAGATAGAAAAGACGAGAGCGAACTTCCTCAAGCGATAAGATTTTTTTATTGTGTGCCAATTAAATATGATAAATTCATGCTACGATGAATATAACTAAGTCCAAGCAATGATAATAATTAAAGACCTTTACAAAGAAGATGACGATGATTGGGTCGGCCACTGGTGACCAGGCGAAGAGTAGAGGAACGAGCGTCTGGAAGCCGAAATGGAAATTGGCAGATGTAGAGCCAAGAAGGGCACGGCCATCTGGAAATATTGAAACAATTATAAAAACTATGTAACTATTTGCAAATATACATATGTCCGATTCATTCGATATAATTTTTTTTAATGGCAAAATTTTAAAAAAAAATTAAACTCTGCGCCAAGTGACTTGAGCTAGCACGCAAGGATCCCGAGTTCGATCCCGTCCGGGGGTGACCACCCCTGCTACCCTTCGGGGATGGCGCCAGTGGAAGTAGTATGCTACGAAGAGTACTGCCCCTGGAGTATGGGTTGGCTACCCAAGGGAAAGAAGCCGCCACTGGTGACCACAGGCAGGCCCAGCCTTGATTCCGGCTAACCTTGTATCCTTTGTTTGTTACATTCTATTTTTAAAACCTAGAAAGATGAGCAATTAATAGAGCAAGATTGCAGTGGTTTAGCGATACCTGAAAAACAGTCATGACGGTGAGTCGCGTGTGGAGGCGTCTGGTTTGCTCGGACATTGAAACCTTATGAGACGAGAGATATCGAGAGATGGAAACGGAGGAAGAGACGCAGGCAAGCAGAGAGGAGAAGAGCATGGCCACCAGCAAGAAGACTACAGCCAGAGAATGAGCTCGATCCACAGCATCTCCATACTACCAATTGTACACGTAGTAATATAATACAATTCATGAATAAATTGAAACTGTTTTTCCATCTGGGACATCGAGCAAAATGCCGGTATCATAATGCAAAAAGTGTCTGAGCATAAAAACTCACCTTATGCGTGAAAGTTGAGATTATTATACCACTTTTTCCCAATATTTCGATGCATGCGGTGAAGAATAGAACAGCCCAGAAAGATGCACAGATTTCTACTGCAACTAATACTGGCAAGAATGGTCTCCATCTCATTCATGGAGACGTGAAAGGTCTGAAGAGGTTTATTTACTATGTTTGTCATTATGCACGAAGTTATCTATAAATTAAAAGAAAACTCCCTCTCCTACCTACAGATTGACATGTAACGGTGCGCAAAATGCACTGTAGGCCGCATGACACTTCCGGCAAGCGCAAAAAAGAACAGCTTCACGAGCATGTGAACGTATGGGAAGAGACCTTCCGTTGTTATAATCACATAGGGTCCCGCCGAGAGCAGCAGCTGAGTAAGCCGAATTCATTTTTTTTTTTCGTATTTTGCGCAACAGTTTTCTGCGCCGCTACCCGGGAAAACGTAGCAGGTTGAACTCGAATTTTTGACGGTAAAAGTCCTCCTTTTAGATTATAATTTTAGTGTAACGACCTGTGTATCCATGAATATTGAAGAAAAACGACAACCAACTGGCTTGGAGAAAGCGTAAACAAATGAGAAAGAGCAGTCGAAGAGAGCCGAGGCGATCTTCGGCTGCTGCGGTTTCTTAATCACAGAAATTGTGTTCAAGCAGAAAAGATAGTATGCTTATTCGCATAAATTTTACGCACTTTTCCCTTCATTTCGAGGGGAATTTTGAAAACGTAGCAGCTTATATTATTTTCAGATCATACCTCCAAAACGGAATGTTAGAGTGGCGAAGATGGCCGAGTTGGCAAGAAGCGAGAGTGCCAAGGCGAGCAGAGCGTTGGCCGTACCAACTGGACCAGCGTATATATCGACAGAGCAGGCCAACGAAAAAAAGCTCGAGCAATCAACCATTTGTTGGACGTTTTCCTGGAATTTTACGGTTTTATCAGGACATTTTTCGTGCGCATCATCATGTAATTCATAAGGTAAGAAGTTCTACAGAGTTAAGCAATAGAAGCGTAATCTAAAAGTCCTTGAAGTGAAAGCGTCGTTGTCTTGCCATTGCATTCTTAGAGCTTGCCGATAATTTTCTCACCGATTTGGCCGTTCTCATGAACACTACATTTTACAAGTGTTTTGTCAAAACGCTTTGAGCATATGACACGATTTGCTACAGAATCAAATAGGATCATATTCCCCACTTGAATGTCACCACAGAGCGGGCGATCTTCTAGTGGATGCGTGCCGGTAGAATTGTATTTATGTCGCTAGCAAAATACAAGCGCATTTCTGCCATTTCCATTATTTTCTGACATCTTGGCAAACTATAACGAAAAGAGTGAATTTGGATCTTGCATACTCACAAAACTGACAATGTACATGCACACATTTTTTTTTATTTTTGGAAAAGAAGCCTCTTACTTTCGATTAATTAATGTTTTCTTGTGATAAACTGCCATCTCCTCCAGAGCGGAGTATGTTCGCTCAGAGTCCCTCTTTCCCTCTGTGTCTCTCGCGCAGGCATGCTATTTCTCAGTCCCACCATTTTCTCCTCCTTCCTCTTTTAGTAGTATGCTAAAGAAAGTTCACATGACCCTATCATGTCAGAACCATTAGAAATACCAGATGACGCCGCACTCTAAATAAACATATCAATGTAAATGTCAGTCTAGTCAAAAGATGCTTATCTCCATCTCGCGCGACATTTGAGTGTACAATGAGAAGATGCTTCCTTCTTCTTGCGCTCGCATACAAAGATTAGAATCCTCAATCTGGGTGCATCTTTGCTATTTGTTTACCCAATTGTTATCGTCCCATGAAATAATTGAAATGTCAAAATTTTCAGTCTTCGAATGATGTATAAAAGCAGAGTAAACCGAGGAGTGCCAATCTCGAAAAGAGACGCGAAATGGCATTCTTCAACATCGTCCTCTCCGCTATTCTTATTTCCATGGGTAGGAATATTTAAAAAAAAAGATTAAGTAATTTGTTATAAAAAAAATACTCGATATAATGTTTTACATTTAGTATTAATCATTTCCAGTTCATTTCATTTGAAAAATCTTCCTTGTGATTAATTAATAAATTTTATCTATTTATACAAATGTACATCAAACAAATAATGCTTTGTCAACTGTACGAATATCAGTGTACGCCGGCTGTCCGGGTACTTACGAACCACTGATTAACGGTAAATGCACGCGCGACACGCCCTTTTCATCCCTGGGATTTCTGCTACAAAGGAATTGCAAGGAAGATGGTGGAAATCTCGCTTCGATTCACTCATTTGAGGCAAGATTGGCATTTTTTCATAAGTTCTGTTTTCGATTTCCAAAAAGATGCGTCTTCCTTTTAATCTATTAATTATTTTTTGATGGGTTAAACTGAAACGTATCCTTCTTTTTATATAGGAGAATGAAGCGCTCCGCCAGCAGATGAAGCATCCTTACGTCACAATTGGACTGCAGTGTAACGTGACGTCAAGAACGTTCTACTGGATCGACGGCACTCCAGTAGACTACTCGAAGACCTGTGAGTTTATTCTTGCATCTAAACACTATGTATTGACGGTGAGTTTTGTTGATCTGCAAGAAATTCATTTTGTGAAAATCATTTAGCAATTTTATTGACTCCAGCGCTGAGATGCTATGACGACGACGACTTTGTTCTGCGCAAACGCGACGGACTCTGGGTTCCGGCGCAGTCACTCAACCTTTACTTCGGCGTTTGCGAACTGCCCGGGACGCCAGAGAAGCCATGAGAATAGTAGAAAGACGGACAAATTGTCCTACTCGCCCGTCTTTCCCTCATTCTCTTCTTTCCTCTATCTCCTAATAGCAATCTGGTGTGAGGCACCCCCACTCATTGACAACTCCCCATTAATTCTTCCTTGTCACTGGGAATAAAGTAGCCGAAAGACAAACAAGCAAAAAATGTTGCTATAGCATCAACATCAATTGAAGTTGCTACTGGAAATTGGTTGGACATAAATCTATCGATCAATTAAATTAAAACGGTAAATAGCAAGAATGGAGGAATGACAGCAAGAATAGAAGGAAGGGAAATGAAAGATTTGGCGAAAATGAAGGGTTCAGAGCAAAGAAATTTTAACGTATGGGAAAAAAGAATTATACTCTCACTTTTCTCTTTTCAAAATCTAGTCAACCATTTCTTTGGTCTAGGCTTCATTTCTTTATATTCCGCTATACAAAAAAAACGCAAGTCACGTTTGTAGACTTCTTTAGGTCTCGTGCAAGATAGTTTTCACCTGCAGGACATGTTTACCTGGATAATTTCGTAGCAATTAAGCAAGGGATTCTCGACAGGCGGGTGGCAACTGAAGGAGAGCAGATGAGAGCTAGGGAGTGTATGAGTGAGGAAACAGAGCGAATGAGAAATATATGCAGTAATTTATGAAGAGCAAGAACATGGGACGAATGGAGAGAAATGGATGCATAGGAACAGCGAGATGTGCACCATACCCTTTTCGTCGAATGATAAATGTAGACTTGGAGCGAATGAGTGAAACGGTTAAGGCAGTTGGCTTGATTAGATTTCGAATATCTCCTTTCTGACCAGTTCGAGAACTGCAGTAAGATATAACTTTTCCACCAGGTCGACAACCTTTTCAACAATGGAAATAAACTGAAGGAATAGGAACAATAAGCAAATTCCACGTTAACAATTGATACTGATCAGCTAAACGGCAAGAATATGCTGGCTAGAAAAAAGAAATGAGTGATAAAATGATCAATAATGCAAGAAGAAGAAGAAAAATACTACGCTTTAACAAAATAATATCAGACATTTAAATGTTGTACTTTTTAGTTATAAGCGAATATTAGAACCGTCAGATTTTTCACTTTTCCAATTCTTTTTCTTTTGGCCAGAAAGGAGATAATCGAGATCTAATTCTGCCAACAATTCAACACGTGACCGTTCCACTCATTCTCTCAAACTCGCCATTTCTCCTTACGTGCATGATCAGGCATGTTGTTATCAAGCAGATATTATTTATTCTAAATCAAAGTCAAAAAAGTTTACTCCACAATCAAGGACTGGGCCTGGTGAGTGAAGGAAAGATGAAAGGCACCGGGCGGGATTCATGACAGCGGTTCGCATCCAAGTAGTGGACAGTATTTGGTCGAATAAATTTTTTTCGGGGAAATCCAGCATGCCTTTTCCACTTCCACGGTCTCCACTCCACAGCTCTTCGTATCGCCATCCATTTTTGCAAGCAGACTGGCCCATTTCCACTTCCTCTCCATGGCTAGTGCTCGGATATCGTGAGTAGGAATTTTGTTGAAGAGCCAATCGTTTTTTCCACAAAGGAGAGTAATCGAGGAGAGTAATTCCGGCCATTTTCCTCATCATTTTCCTCTGGCAAACAAGGAGCTCGTTGCAGTCTTATAGACAAAGTGCCCAAGTTACCACTTCGTACAAGTGCGGAGGCGAAAAGCCGTGTATTGTGATTTGCAGTATTGTAACATTTCCACATTTATTACAGAGTATTCAAATTGATGTCGAACAGGTTGATTTATTTATTGACAGAAAGCTCAGCGCTGCTGCTACTGCTGAATGGTCATCTGGGCAGGGCCGAAGCCGGCCTCTCGCTTGCCCCCTCCCCAGGAGGAGCCAGGTACATATCCAGTGTATCTACAACAACAAATAATAGCTTTTCAGTCTAGTCGTTGAGCCATCATAATAGTTACAATTATAGAAACAAGAGGGGCCGAATAGAATAAGGACATATCCATTTCAAATAAATATTAAAACCAAGTTTGAAGTACCCCTTCAAGTTGGAAATGCGAAGTTGACTTACGCGTGTGCGAATACTGCGAGGAACGCGAGCAGCATGATGAGGATGCGCATTGAAGAATTTTCGTCAAAACGCTGCGCGCTCACACGTCATGAACTTTGTCTTATATAGTTAACCCGATCGCTTACCACACTCCTACTTTTCGTCAAAGGAGAAATGGGGAGTTTGAGCGAATGAGTGGAACGGTCACGTGTTGAATTGTTGGCAGAATTAGATCTCGATTATCTTCTTTCTGGCAAAAAAAAAATAATTGGAAAAGACAAAATTCTGACGGTTCTCGCTAATTACTAAATAGTACAACATTTAAATGGCTGATATTATTTTGTTTTTGCATAGTATTTTCCTTCGTCCTCTTCTTCTTCTTCTTCTTCTTCTTCTTCTTGCAATGCGTGTATTTGAAATATTTTATCACTTCTTTCTTTTTTCAAGCCAGCCAATTTCTGCCGTTCAGCTGTTCAATATCAATTGTTAACGGGGAACTTACTAATTGTTCCTATTCCTTTCTCATTGTTGAAAAGGTAGTCGACCTGGTCGAAAAGTTATTTCTTACTGCAGTTCACGAACTGGCCAGAAAGGAGAAAATCGACATCTAATTCTGCCAACTGCCGTTACTCACTTCTTCGCGTAACCGTTTCACTCATTCGCTCCAAGTCTCCATTTATCATTCGGCGAAAAGGGTATGGTTCACATCTCGCTATTTCTATGTATCCATTTCTCTCTCATTTGTACTCCATATTCTCGCTCTTTATAAACTACTGCATACATATATTTCTCATTCTCTCTGTTTCCTCACTCATACACTTCCTAACTCTCATCCGTTCTCCTTCAATTGCCACGCCGAGAATTTCTTCCTTAATTGCAAAGAATTTAGTCAAGCAAACATGTCCTGTGCAGGTGAAAGCTATCTTATGGTTAGCTCCGTGAACAAGTTCTGGAAAAGACACGTTCTCAAAGTTTATTTAGACCCGACTTTCATAGCAACTTACTATGACTCGATGTTCTGTTCATGTGAAAGCATTGACCATGAACTTGTATTCTGGTTAAATAAGAAAAAACAAAGCCAGTTCAAACAAGGATTCATAAAGTTCTAATTTTTATCGTTATTGGATCGAGAGGAATATGTAAATAGGCTCATTAAAAAATCATAAAATAGCTCCACACGAAAGTAAATAACAAGAAGTCCCAGTACTTGTTCCCCTCGACGATCACTACTCCTGGGACCCTGTCCCTTCCCAGATGCCAGAGGACTCTTCTCCCCTGGCTCCGTGTCTCTCTCTTTTCGAGCAGCGATTGACTAATAAACTCGTCTGACTGAACGCTTGTTACCGGGAACGTAGTAAACGAAGTGCGAGAAAGGACGCATATTGACTCTAGGAGAGCAAGAGAAATGAGGACAGTGAAACCGACACGATATCACGCGAGACGAGTATTCGTCGTTACACAGTTCAGGAGGCCCTCCCCCCGCTCGGGCAATACTGTTTGTGTCTCTTGGCGTACAACAAAAACTCTGCCAATTCGGAGATAAATATATTATTTAAGCGTGGAGGGCCAATCAGTTCTGTAAAGGATATTAAATGACATGTGGAATGTGCTGCAAAGATGCATGCAACAATAAGCAGAACTAAAAAATAGTGACAGAGTTATTTAGACACGGTAACGAGGGGCTTCTTTTTCAAAAGCGATTTTTGCCACGAAGAGCCCAATCTCAAGGATGACGATGACCGAGCAGCCGAGGAGGAGATTCATCTGGTCGCCCATGGAACCGAGCAGGGACCAGAACTCAATTTAGTCAGCATAGAATACAATATTATACCTTAACTATTTGAATGACGTCAAATAACTAGAAGCTGACCGAAACAGAACGTTCTTCAACTTCGACGTGGACCTCGACTGTAGCAAAGAAAATGGACACGTCACTCTAAAATAACGATGGATCCTCATAATCTCCAACTTTAACACTTGCAAATAAGTTCAAAAATAAGACTCTGTATTACTCTGAAATTACTTCTGAAACACTACAACTGTAGTCTTTTAGAGACAAATTTAAAAAAGTGGTCCCTACAAAGCTTGCAGTGCAGCTGCCTTCGTATGCAATGTTGCTGTTGGACGTATTCGTGGAGGTATTCATCGTACGAGCACAGGAATCTTTGACCTGAATTAAATAGGAATAAAAAATAGTGGTGATGAAAAAAGCAACACCTTTCGCTTGGTGCTTGGCACTTGGAAGACAAGAGTTTCGAAAGTGCTGGAATGACAAGGCGGAGGGCAGTCGCACTCTGGCCAGTCTGAGGGATCGCCGCGAGACGAGAGGAGGGACAAGATGCAGGCAACTTAAAGGAAGACAATCAATAAAAAAAATCAATAATGAAGATTCGAATTACAGATTCCCATTGGAAGTGTGCACTCTCATTTTCGCATGCTATTTCGAAGGACGCACAAGAATTAGGCATGAAAATAGAGTAATAGCGTGTTCAGTTCGAACGAAAAAAAAAATCTCACATGAATTTTCAGTGTTCCTATCTATAAGGATTAATCGCTTGCCCACAATACACCATATCGTCTAGACTGCGAACGTTTTGCGAAGCCGCACGGTGGAGCGCCCTGCTTCCTCACAAAAGTAGCATCCATACAGCCGCACTCTTTGTAAACGACATCTTGATAGCAAGACCGGAAGCAACCCTGAATTACCTCATCCTTGATAAGTTATGCTGACAACTACTTTTAAGTAGTATAGAGTGCTCATTAAATAAGATGAAGCTGACATCGATGGAGTAGTCAATGTCAAAGTAGAACGAAGCCACTTCCGATTTGTCACGTACGCACCGTGAACTTATTCCGCCAAAGGCGGTATAAGTAAACTGAACACATAACTACCTCCTCGACTTTCTAAAGAGAAAAAACACCTCGCTCATTCGAATTGTCGTTGTAGTTAGAGGAAAAAGCGTGATTCCTTTGCTCTCAGCGTAAACACCGAGCGATGCTAGAACATACTATTTACTATTTTGATTGCTCCCAGGCTACCTAACTTAAAAATTATTCTGGAAAGCTGAAAATATGGAACATGCCTGGCTGAATGAAGACATTGATTCCAGTTGTTTCCGACCAGATGGCCTGCTCGGCACTTTGCGCGTCCACAGTTACAAACAATCCTGATTAAAATGCTGATACATTAAGTTTTTTTTAACCGAGAGAGTAAAACAATAATTTCCAATATTGGTCCCACCTAAGTCTTCTTCAACGATTGCAAGGCTTGTTGTACGATTCTGGGCAGCCGGGTTAAAGACGAAGCAGTTTCCGAGGAAGGGGTCATGTCGCATTTGAAATGTTGATCTAAAAAAACCAGCTGCTCATTTTGTTCACTCGAATATCGTTAAACTTCAAATCGAGTGTTGATCCAAGAAATGTAGCGTCAGCAATGATGTCTTCGAGTTTCCAGCTAAGACCCGGACGGTCGCCATCAGAGATAAAGCTAAGAAGAGCAGGCAGAGAGGATGTGAAGACGGCCGGGGAGTTCTTCCCCGTTGAAATCATCTGAAAATGCAAAGTACAATTAGTTAGGCCTGATTAACCAACATCAAGCACACGCCCGAGCGTATCATTTCTAAAAATATCTGTGAGACGTCCAAGAGATGCGAGAGCTGGAAGCAAGAAATCATTATTGAAAAACTGTGAGCGATTGACGAACAATTGCCACAAGTTGGTCCAGTGTAATTGGCAGAGCAAATGCACAAAGGAGTTCCATCGACAACGTTGCAGACGGCAAACGAATCCTTACTTTGGCATCTGCATTGACAAGTCTGCTTCTTCTTTCCCAATACAGCGATATTATAAGATTCTTATTATCATTGTCATTTTCCATTCCAAACTGACATATTTGCAATGAGACTCCCGCTTGCGATTCTGTATGGACCACACGGATTTGTTGTCGTGGTTTTGGCGCTAAGTTAAATTGAGAGTCAATTGAGGAAATTGGCTAATATAAAAATATCGATGAACAAGAGTCCTTATCAGGCCACATAAATTTTAAACTTCAAATGAATGTGAAATTACGTTGTAGACTGAATAGTAGTAGACTGAGATGATGATGTTGCTGAATCTGTGGGTGGTGGCGCAGTGGGAAGAGAATTCAATGTCGATGACGCGATTCTTTCAACGATTCAAATAATCATTATACCAGTTTTTATATAAATTAAATACAAATAATTTCAGTTGGAAAAAAATTAAAAACAATTATAAGATCTCCGTGAAAATGTCAAATGTGAAACGGTTAGTAGTACGATATAATGTTGTGCTTGACAACTTTCTTGTTCACGAAAAATTCGATCCAGTAATTCAATGTTTTACGTTGTCGTCGTTAGTTCTGATGAAGTCGACGTGGTTGTCGATGCCGTAATCGTTGCTGTGCAGCCTGTTTGGCTGTTCGATGCAACGCAGTTCGCAGTTGCTCTCTCTTGGACTTGAATTGTGAACGACGTAACTGAATATTCCTCGCCGGAGAACACATCATTTTTCAAGACTACAGAATCGCTTTTTAACTTTTAAAGGAGCAGTTCACTGAATAATTAGCATATGTTATATGAACGTGGATCAGTTCGCGTCTGTCGAAAACGTATGTATGTATGTATGTAGTTCCAGAAAGCTTGAAAGAATTTTGTCTACTTGATATAATTTTAAAATCACTCCATAAACGTTAGACACCTTCTCAGAAGAAGGCAAAAATATCTGATTGTAAGGGCGCGCGAACAAAATGGTCCTAATGTACTACTGTAGAATGCCGTCAGTGCATGGTTCCGATAAGAAGTTGGCCTTACCTTGCTCACACCAGCACACTTCGACATTCACATTCACGCTGTCTCCCGTGCAAAATGTATTGCCAGTTTTTCCGGAAATTCCGACGATGTTATTGCCAGGTGCAACAAATATGAATTCTGTCGTTTCATTCTGCAAAAAAAAGAAAAACGAGGATTGTGAGCAATAAATATAATAAATGATGTATAAATAGACAGAGAGAAATATACAGAGGAATTCGAATGAGGCTGACTGCATAACACAATTCGCCACCGGTGCAAGTCACGACACATTGGCAGGAGTCATCCTGCGTAACGACTAAAGAATAGTTCGTGCTATCTTCTTTTTCTATTCCGCCAGCCGATTCATCGAAGAGGACATCAAACTTTATTCCGTTTTCGCAACTGTGTGTCTTTCGCTGAAAATACAGATATTTTTATAGACATGTACATATTTATCTGCATAGGTACATATCCGTTAACGAATGGAAAAGAATGTGTGTCTTTAAAGAGAGCTTTTTCTCATTCATCATTATATTTTCAATTTTCATCAACGATTTAGAGCAAATATCTTGTTCGCAGTGTCTGGGTGAGGTGCGGTTGTTCGCCTTACTAACCGCAGCTAGATTTCCTGCAAAAACAGAGTATATTGACATGGTAAACTTAAATACAATACCTAACAACTGAATAATGGCCAATATTGTTGATTTACCAAAAGTGATGAACATGACGGTCGACAAGAGCGCAGCTTTCATCCTCAATTTAGTGATGAAAGTGAGAATTTATTTTATTCAATACAGAAACGCTCAACATTATTGTATCCGATGTTAATAATATTAATTATATTAATAATAGTAATAATATTCATCATAGTGTTAATAATATTAGTAATATGAATACAATTAATAATATTATTATATTAATTGTATTAATAAAAGTTATAGTAGATAAACAAAAACATTGTTCCCATGTCGATGCAGATAACCATGTTCAATAAAGGAAGATTACAAGTTACTGGGCAGCTGCAAAGTCACTGTTCATTCAATAGAAGCGCCTGGGGCTTTATATTAAACGAGCGGCCAACAGGGTCATCGTTTTCGCTTTCATGTTCAAACATCCTATATATGCTGTGGACTCTGGCGTTGTCAGGCACATCTGTTTACGAAGCCTGGAGAAGAAGTTGCTCCCTTGTCGAGGCTAATGTCTGCCCAAAGCGAAGGAATGCGCTATTTTGGTGGTTTTCGGACATCAATTCTGTTCGATCGAAACAAAGAAGATTCTCTTTTCCATGACAGCGGCCACGCGAAAGGGATGACGAGGGTAAGAGAGAGAAAAAGGTACCTAAAGTGCATTCGAGGAAGTCACTTTTGAGCAAAACACTTTTTGCAGATTTTACTAAAGCGACTTCGACAAAAAAAAACAACACAAGAAAAATACATTGGAAATTTTGTGGCATTCTAATGTTAGTGCCTAAGCATAAGCAGAATGTCATTTTTACTAGGAATATCGCTAGCAGTGATGATATTTCGTGGTCGGTTTCACAAACAAGTTCTCTTTTTCTTTCATTGAGATATCTCAGCCTTCTGTGTTTCAGATAAACATATGTAGTAAACGGTGGTTTAAAAAAATTATATTTATATAAATTGCGTTTATATTTTTGTTTTCTATATATCTTAGTCGATGAGATTGAAAGAACCTTGCCCTGCTGCATATCACGATTCAAACGGCAGTTATGACAATAAGATGTGAAGTTTATGTCTCATAGATTGCTGTTGCTATTTTTCTGATGGTGAGCAAACTTACGACGACAACGCATGTACACACCTTAGAATCCGATGTCGCGCGAGGCTGTGCATGTTTCCGTTGGAATAGTGATCTGGCAGGGCTACGTTCTGTTGATAATCGATTAGATCACGACTTCCCTAAGTGGGATGGCCGTCTTTATTCTCAATTAAGGAAATTTTTGCCATTCTAAAGATAACTTCTTTCTGAAGCCAACTTCAAATTAAATTTAGCAGCAGTATGCGAGTAAAAATTACAGGTTTCTTAGACTCTAACATAAATAAAATGTCACAGTATTCCAATCTCTTTAAATTTGGAGAAAGCTCACAATCAATGTTCTTTTCTTATGTTGTTTAGTGTGTGAAGTGGCTGCAGTAAAATCTGCAAATAAGATTTTGCTCAAAGATGACTTCACCATCTGCGAATGCACTTTAGGAACCTTTTTTGACTTCATCAATCGTAGGCGTCCTGCTCAAGCCTTTGTACTTTCGGGGCGCTGCCATGGAAAGGAGAATACACTTTGTGGCGACCGAGCCGAATTGCTAGCTTGAAGGACTTTCTTTCGGAAACCAGGATACAAGGGTCTAAGAAAGGGATGCAAGGGCTTTTGTTCAGAGTTTGCTCCGAGTAGTGTCGTTCATTATCAGCCCACGCATTTTCAGTAAAAAGAAGAAATAAAAGAAATTGAGTGACGCACAAAATCAACACCATACAAGGGATTCAAAAAAATACAACGAAATTCCATTAGGCAACTGATCTTCTGTATTAGAAATGAGAAAGCTGCCTGAAAAGAGCCGACGCGAGAGAAAAATTCAAGAACGTCATAAACTAATTTTCAAGACATTTGAATGTATATACTAAACCAACTTTTTCTAATGACACTATAGCAGTTTGTCATTTTTCTTTCATTATCAAAGAAGAGCACTGAGGGCTCTCCTGCCGGCACGTTTTCGACTTCATTACCAATTGATGTAGATGATATTACGCAGCAAATATTGTTTGCACAACCATATTTCACTGTAAATGAAAGTAGGTAATGAAATTTGCCGTTAATTTTTTTATTTACCTTTGGTAAACTTTTAAGTTGAATACAAAAAATTATATAAATGCATGAGATATTGATTATCGTTACATTTCGCCTTGCTCGCCATTCATTCTTCCTACTTTCTGGCGAGGCGGGCGGTCGCCTCTCTCGAATGGACTCTCTCCTTTTGTCTGCTTCTCTGGCCTGTCTTACTCTGCTCTCTTCTGTGCAGTTGTGATGCGGACTGTCGTTTCGGTTCGTTCAGAAGTCCGCTTCAATAACATCGACCAGAGAGACGTCTATCTACAAAGAAGATTAACTAATTCTCAGCGTTAAAAAATGCATTGTTGTAGATGAGAAAATTTTTCCAGGATTAAATGCTTATTAACTACACATATAAGTTATAATTTTATTTTGCTAATTTTTTTTTTTTAGAATGAACACTTCACTTTTCTCGAGTATTCATGCCTATTTTTCTGGCAAAAGTCATCGTCATCGTTTCCGTGTTGAAACTGCGGCATCAGCCACTTCGAGCGGAAGGAAGATTCCTTTCACCTTCCATTAATATGAGACACTTCTGCCTTGATAAATGAGAGCTTTTTTCTAAAGACAATTCACCTGTGTATTCTTACAATTTAGTGAAGCGACTGGGATTAAATTGCATGGCTCATGGAAATAGACGTAAACTGTGTTCGTAATTGTAAAGTAAAAAAAAGATATGCTCCAGGCATTCGAAAAAAAAGGATAAATGTTGAACAGTAATAACATTATACAATATTGTATAAACAATATTAGGAGACAATAAAACGCTTTTTGTAATTCACGTTAGACAATGCACTCACAATCAGTTTTTATACTGAGTAGACTTGGTTCAAAAATGGATCCTTTTATGCCATTTATTGCGCTAAAATAGGGTCACGAACTTTGATTCAAAAATAGTTGTCGAACTTTGATTACCAAAACAGGATTTTGACCATTCCATGTGGCATTTTGCGATGTGACTTCTGAAGCGAACACGATGATTTGATATTAATGCACTTAACGTTGGTGTCATAAAGTACCAAGTCCTATATTCTTCTGTGCCCTTTCTGTGCTCCTTGGAACTGCACACGAGTAGTACAAATTCCGCATCCAAGTGCAACACCGGCCCACTATATAAGCGAGCTTTTTGAAAACGGGCAACGATACGAAAAATGGAAAAAAAATGGATACGGGGAATTTTTATTGAAATTTGATGGATATTATCAGACGAAGAGACTGAATATTTTTATATTTATATTTAAGTTTAAATATAAAGAAAAAATCCGTAGATTTTGTAGACCAGCGTGCTACCTGCCATTTGCGCTGCCTTGGTTCTTGGTAACGCTATTTCGCAGGTATTACGCTACTCGTATGCTGTATTTTCTGTCTCATCATTCATGTTGAGCACAATTTAAAAATTTCTCTTTTACTCTGTAACTAAAGATGAAAAGTCATCTGAAATGGCCTTAAAGAATTTTGAAAGGATTTTTTATATGAAATTAAATTTAAATTTAATTCGCATAAGTTACAGGTCGATACCATTTGCGTTCTCCAGGCATCTACTCCTGAAGAAGCATTCAGGTGATGAATGGAAAAAAAATGTTACAATTAATTTTCAATGCTGCAAAAAAAAATTGCCAAAATGGATAAAGCATGGCCTCACCTTTGTATTCATGGATATATTGCAGCTCTTCAATGGTGAGGAAGGCATCGACGTCTTCAGCGAACTCAGCGAATACATCTACGTCCGATGAAGCTACCCAAGAAGCGACACAAACAACTTCCAAGTGAAGAGAGAACTTCGCGTTGCCTTTTGGAATAATTGCTAAAATGGATTGTTTTAATTTCTTACCAACTGCACTCTCTCACGAACTGCGTTTTCGTGGCTGGAGTATCAAAAAAGGTCCATAGTCACACTGAACATTAATTTACTGAGTTATATGTTCTTGAATGACGAGAAAAGGGATGAAATTTTCTTGCTACAGCTCGACGACTCCTCGTGAACAAGCGCCACTGAAGTCATCATTTGTCGAGATTACACCCTTGATGGTACGACTTGTATCGAGAAACTCTATCTTGTATGTCTTGTTTAGAAAATTTGTACTCTGTTTAAAAGGAAAAAAAAATATTCCAGCGTATATCAAAAACTTTTTTTAAATGAATTTGGCCTCAAAGAACATTATCATATGGTTAGCCATTTTAAGAATTAAAATTATTTTCTTCAAATATGCTTGTTTTCTAGACAAACATCGTCCTCTACGGTTCTGTGTCGTTGGCGACGACTGCGGCAGTCATTTCGATCGGAATGAAGATTTACTTCACCTTCCATTAATGCGAGGCACTAATGCCTTGATAAATGAGAGTTTTCTAACAGTTTCGCATTTTTGTGAATTAATGAATTTTTGTTATTTTGCAATTCGGAAATTGCTTTTTAATTTGCAATTTCAGATAAAAAATGCATATCGTTGATAAGTTCAAGTGCAGACTTTTGGTACAACAAAGTATACCTTGTATACATTGATATGAAGATTTGCAGTTTAAGTCCATTAAACGCGTGACTGTATTTACCTTTTATGTGTTCCTTGGAACTGAACGAGAGCATTTCCAATCCGGAGCATTGCTTTTGGAAGGTGACAAGTCATTTCGTCTTGATCGAGTGGTCGTCTTTCTGCCTTTTATTTGATCGATGTCTCTATTTTCTTTATTCAAATAGACATAAAAAATTATTCTAAAAGGTATACAAACAACTTTTAAGTCATCAAATGTATACACATGAATTTTGTTCTTTACAATATATTCTAGTATCTTTTCTATATACATTAATGTTAACGTGAAAATACAACAAATCGAGAAAGTAATGATGGCATCACAGAGACTCTAGAGAGTGCGTAGAGAGATCGTGGCCGGGCCCACGGCGCCTTCTTTTACTTTCATTGACGTACTCTGAAGCAGTTGGAGCATGAAATAGAATGATGTAAATTGATGGCGTTCTTTGTATATCGAACAAAAGTAATATTAATTGAGTGAATGCACCCACCGCAAAAGGAAGAGATGTTTTAATATTGCGGCGCACCGTTTTGTTCAGTAGTACGTAAATAAATGCAGGAAAAGCTGAAATTGAAAGCCTGTCATTCATAGACAATTGACCGTATATATTCTTCTCTTTTACATTTTTCATTGCCACGTTCACTCAGACAATGTAAGAACCAAGTGTTTATGGCTGCTTTCAAAGCATCTCACCGTGCCCAAGCTCCCAGAAGAACTGCGCAGCGATGATTAGTTGCGGGGTCGCAGGGAAGAAGTTCATGTAGACATAGATCAGAGCAGCCAAGAGATTTGTCGTGCAGATTAGGGATGTTTGAATGAAGAACTGGAAATGAAGCGTTTCCGGAAAATGGAAGTAGCATTCGTAAGTATAAACATTGTCTGGCAGACAAAGTATGTATTCAAAACAATTTCCTCTTTTGAACAAACATTTTGCGTAGTGGCGTGCGTACCGCGTGAATTTTTTGCTGCACCCGTGCTGAAGAGAGGGATTGGTAAAAAAAGCCATTTATGAAGGTCGTATGCATATGGGACGTGATATGTCCAAATTATTATTATATATATACCGTGTTGTTGTGTGATTTACTCTCGAATATTTATTCACATGCCTTTCAGTATATCTTATTTTTGGAATGGGCTAAAAACGTGACCTAACCGTTGTTGGCACAGCAAGACGCCGATGGCGATGTAGAGACCGCAGATGGTGAGCACGAGCCCCAAGTTGTTCACCAGATGCGAAAAGTTCTCATACTGAAGAGCAGGAACGTGAAGATCGATTAGAACGATGTATTATCAGTCAATTACTCCAACGACTGGTCGATATCGATAAAAGTAATTTGAGGTCCATTTCGAATTTGTGATGGATTGCAATTGTCAGCTCCTCTTCGATTGAATAATTGCAACGGATTTCAAAATTGCTTTGAAAAATTGGTTTCTCCTAAAGAGATATTCTAGAAATCTATCGTCACCTCGATGCCGTCTTCAGAATCTTGGATGAATGGGTCGAAGAACCAAGCGCCGTGTGCAGAGTTGAAGAGGGGCGGAGGAGTGAAGAAGCTGAACTTATTGAGGGAGTCAGGTCATTTGGTTGCGTCGCGTTCATGTTTGATACTTGCATTATATATTCAAAAGCGATGGACAAAAAAAAGAAGCTGGGATGACCCAAAATAGATGCTGTAGGCAGCGGGCACGAGGAGGATTAGCCAGGCGCGATTTCCCTTCAATGGATTAAATACGTTAGCACACTTACTTTTGATATTGCAATAGCTGAGAACCAACTAAAAGGTTTAAAGTAATTAAAAAGACATATTAATTTCACCTTGAGGAGCGTCGTATTTCTCCTTGTTAGAGAGAATAGACGGTTGAGAGCGAGAAGGAGGCAAGTCATGCACGAACCGCACCACAAAACTCAAGAAAACAAATCTTTGTAATTAAAGTGGCCTCCGAAGGAGATATGCATATCTTGTGGTTGTAGCATCGAGAACATTGATTTTAAGATAATACATGAGCGACTTTGAGACCTTGAGCGAGTACTCCGACGGCGTAGTTCATGAGAGGATTCGAGCAGAAAACATCTCCGTGCATCTGCAGTAGGCCCGTTCCAATGGCACAGACGCACACCTCCAACGAGTCTACGATGGCGAGCGCGAACATTATCTCAAGTATTCACAGGGATATACATTCAATTATTCAAGCATAAGTACATTTGATATAGAAGAGGGTGATCACTGAAAATGTATTATTTGAGATTTCAAATTCCAGCGCATTATATGTACGAATGTACCTGCTATTTTCATGGGTTTGTCGACATGTGAAATAGCAAGCGAGGATGGGAGAGTGCCCACTCACGGGGTCAACGACGCAATTCGAACATGCATAGTTTTTAATGGTCGCCCTTCTTTAAGAGGACATTTCTGGATGCTATGTGGTGGAGGTTGCAATAGAAAGACCTTGTAGCAGGTGTTGGTCTTTGTTTGAATGTAGAGAGCCGGCAGACAGAAGAGATAGAGACAGAGAGCGACCACTCCGATGGTCACACTCGCGAGGCCCAAGGGAAAGTCTGGCCGGCCGTGCAGCTCGCGCCATTTCGCACCAGGCTCGGCCACCACGCTAGTCAATATAATTATATTGACTAATTAATTAAATAATTCATTAATTAAAATGCACTCTTTAATCAATATAAGCAAGGTAACTAGTTGTTTTTTTTCTTTCTAAATTCATTACATATATTTTTATCGCCCAACGACAAGGCTTACCTGCAGTTATAGAATCGGCTGCTGGCCACACTCCAAAATGGCTGAACTTGCCCAATGCGCACCATGCTGCACACAGTTCAGAAGGAAACAGTAAATGTGTTGATTACTACAAGAACCTTCAGACATTCTCCTGTCCCTACACGACACGCCCATTTCGCTGGCAATGATCAAACAATATACAAGGATTGCATAAACAGCTCACAATTTACGGTAGCAAACTACGTAGAGTAAGAGAAGCCAATATTCTTCCCGCTGCTTGGAGTTAGGCCATGCCCATAACACAAATTTTTAACGAGTTGGATGATTAATTGAGCAAGTGAAGAAGGAAGAAAGCTTGTATATATGTTGAAGTTATCACGTTACTGGTAATGAGTACGAATAATATGGCTACATACATATGTACATACATACATACATATCTCCGGCAGTCACATCGTTCCTCCGTAATCTCTGTTTCAACCCATGCACTCTCTCAGTTATTCTTCTTGTTTTACGCCTTTATTTGTTTGAGTGTCCATCCACCTGTACTGTGGCCAAGGGTGGTCCCTTGGCTCTCGACGAGCTGGCTAGCTCGGACTCACTCTGCGACCTGACCTGTACCTTTTAATGCCCTTTTCCCCAACCTTAGAACGTGAGAGAGACAAGGAAAGTAATAAAGAAAGATTTATTACTTTAGAAAGAAAAGGAAAAGAAGCAAACAAACGAGTTAACACAGAACAATCCAATACAATCCCCCAATACTCACTTTACTCGATCCTCGATGCTGATGATGCCGTTGTCCTTGCACTTACCCTTACGTCGACGCTTCTTGCCGCTGCCCACGCGGTCTTCCTGCCGCTCTCCAACCGAGGACTCCCACCTCTACGCAGACGCCGCTGCCGCATACCAACCGTGACCGTCCCAACACTAACTGGCCAACCGGCTCTACCCACCTTGCCGGGTCAAAAGGGCGAGAGGTGACAAAATGGCTAAATGCTCTACTCCCCAAAAGCAATCACACCAAATGCCAGCACTGGCACACAAACAAGTACACGTGGCATCAACTACAGTATACAATGAACGAACACTATAAATACACAAGGGGAAAACAAATATACAATACAAACTACAATGGGGACAGGGAAGGGAGGGGAAGAAAGAGACAAGAGAGAGGTAGGGAGGACCTCTCTCTACAGTACGTACGAACAATGTCACGGAAAGAACGTTATTACATCTGAAGCGCGCGCACTAAAACATAGGGGGATGAGACAGAAAAGAAGGTTGTATGATATCATGAGCGCCTGTTGGACATTTGCATGAGTAACTTCATTCACATGAACAACGCACTAAAGGCATATTGCTCTTATTTGGTCTATGAAAAAGAGAAATATGTATCTATTCATAGGTACTAAAAATGCCCGTTGATTCTCTTACGAATAGAATAAAGCCATACGGCTCACGATTACGATTTGATCCATTTGAACGAGAAACATGAATAGACGTCAATTGGACGTCGGAATTGCCGAAGAGAAGCAAGGTACATTGGATACTGTCCCGCTCAACATTATGGGTTCTGACAAAAACACGACCAGGCCTAGTGTTAAATGCAGATAAAAATAGCACATTAAATGTAAATGCGTATATTATGAGGTCATTTCTGCATATTTGTTTGAAAACGGTCTTCACAGTCGTATTCACCGTGGTAAAAAAAAGATTCTAATGTAGCGGAAATGGCAAGAAAATTCGCATTTAGCAAGGTATTCCAGTTTACATTATTTATATAAATATTATTAATATAATAGTTTACCCTATAATGTCATCTCATTCAATTTGAATGAGGCAATTGAGCATGGCAGAATATATTTATATGTACTGCAAGGGTATAGTACATTATGACAAAACATGTACTAAATCTATCCGTGAACTTGATTGAGAAGAAAAAGAAAGTTATTACTTGCTAAAATATTTAGATCGCGACAAAATCTCATTATATTGGGGCACCAAAGATTCAATCATGCTTCAATTCTGTCGTCTACTCCAGCTCATTTTCACAACACTCACATTCCTTCCTTCAGTCTCCCAATGGCGGCGGCAATGCGGCAGATATAATTATACTAAAAATATTCATACCAATGTCGATATTCGACGCTCAAAAAAACGTGGTTAAGAATTAATCAAATATATGCATGTATGTATGTGCATTTCAACTAAGCATATCATGCGCCCGTTTAGAATTTTAGTACACTTTATGAGTATGTTTTTTTTTTCTCATTTAGTTTATTTTTCGATATGTACTAAGAGTGCCGGTTGATTCACATTCTAATGGTTAGCATAAAGCATGGGGCTTACGAATATGTACTTTTTGGTCCGTTTGTACTTGCCGTACAAACGAGAAACATGAATAGACATCGATGAGACGTGTCGCGGAATTGCGAAAGAGACGTGCATTGCGTACATGCAACGCACTTAGTCATCGCTCTTTGCCATGACTTTGAGCTAATATCATTACTCTTTCTCTAGGCTAAACATTTGCACCATTTGTGAGAATGAGAGCGGACGTAGTTGGCTGATCATGGCTCTGACATTGTCAACGTCTGGCTGAATTTTGTGTGGCGCTGTCGGTTGCGCGTTTACATGGCCCTTTGAATGTCGAACGTTCAAACTCCAAAATGTTTTGCCTAGTCAACAACAAGAAGCACGCAGTTGAACATTGTGGCGTAGTTGGTTGAGCGCCAGTCTCTTTTTTGAGTGTGACAAGCTCGAACCCCAAGTGGTGTAAATGTGTTGATGCAAATCTAGATATAAAAATCTAGAAAAGTTCATTAGTATAAACAAAATTATTCCGGCCCGAGACTTCGTTTTCGCAATTGAAGTCTGGGAACTGGAGATGTATTGAAAAGGCGATCAATCATCAAAAGATGCATTACTTGCATAAAGAATTTAAATTTCGTAAATATGCGTAGAGTTATTGTTTTACGCCGTTATTTTTACTTTACTCGTAATTTCACGTGTAATTAAAGAAATCGTAGTTCTAACAATAAGCTGTGTGAGTGTCTTAGGGATTCTCAATTTCAATCGTAAATGGTCCCGTCTTCTTTTGCATCAACGGCAACAAAAGTTCAGAGGGGAAAACAGCAAGCTGCGCTGGCAGTTCCATGCGAAACATAAAGAAGTGAAATTTAATGATGTTTAAGAAATGAAAAGATTCATTTCTTAAACATCAATAAATTTACTTGCTGCCATCGGCGAGGATGGATGTATTTGATGCGAAAAGCGACTTCTGTTGCCGGCCGAGAATTCGATCTAAAGTTTGTATATTTCCACTCCAGTCAGTTAGAAACGAAGATAAAACAAAGAAAAAAGATATCAATAGAAAATAAGAGCTACACATACACTTTTACTTACATTTATTTATGGCATCGGAGTGTGAAAATATGCGACAAAATAGGATATAAATATGCCATAAAGTGAACTGGTGGTAACGTTTTATTTATAATATGTATGTGCATGAAAGTCTCCCAATAATTAGATTTATATATCAAGATAAAAGATAAATAATGCATAATAATAGATCATCAATAATACATAATAAATGAAAAAGATTTTGATAACTCATATAATATTTTATTAACCTGTTCTGCGTCTTTAATCTCCTCCTCCTCCTTCTTCTCTTCCTCCTGCTCCCGCAGTTCGTCCTTGCAGAGCGCCTCGACGAATCCGCAGCCGAGCGCATCTCCGATCACGTTCACCGTTGCGCGGCAGCGGCCACGGCAAGATATTTTATTTTATTTTAATATATTTTATTCAATTTTGTTATTTAATATTCTCTTTAAATTGTATAAATTTTTAAGAAATATAAAAAAAACATTCTCTCTCTCTTTCTCGTTCTCTGTCTCTCTCTTTCTCGTTCTCTGTCTAACTCCCTCTCTCTCTCTCTCTCTCTCTTTCTCTTTCTCTCTCTCTCTCTCTCTCTCTCTCTCTCTCTCTCTCTCTCTTCTCTCTCTCTCTCTTTCTCTGTCTCTCTCTCTCTCTTTCTCTGTCTCTCTCTCTTTCTCTGTCTCTCACTCTCTCTTTCTCTGTCAAACTCCCCCCTTTCTTCTCTCTCTCACCCTCCTTTCTAACAGCAGGAAGTCGATGGCGAGCACGAGCGAGACGTCGTCGGTCGGAAGGCCGAGAGCGGCGAGCACGATGAACATGGTGACGATGCCGCCAGAGGGAAAGCCCGTGGCGCCAATGGCAGCGAGTGTCGCGGTTATGCTATATGAGACAAGGAAAAGAGAATACTTGGAACGAAGGCCTGCGGAGAAAGCAAAAAAGATATCGTTTTTTTAAAGGAGCCAAAAAAAAACAATTTTAAAAAAATACCAATAATAAAAAGACTAAACAGTGTGCTCTTACCTCACAACAATGATCTCGGAGACGCCGAAATCGAAACCGTTGATCTGGCCGATGAAGATGGCGGCGACTGCTTCGTAGGGCGCCGTGCCATCCTTTTTTTATTCATATATTTAATTAATTAATTATTTTTTACTTCATTCGCTTATTTGTGTATCTACATATTTATGAAAAAGAATACTGTTTACTTATTTTACCTTTTTCAAGAGGCACTTTGTTTAAATTATTCATTGATCTACGAAAAATGGATGCGAAAAAATTGAGACGTATGAACATACATATGTATTTGGAATGAATAGCGAATACATTCTAAATTTTTCGAATTGATTTTTTTAATATATGAAAAAATACCATATTAATAGTAGAGCCGACAGGAAGAACTAATTTCGTGATTCTTTGATCTACGCCGATCTCGTTGAGGCAGCGGAAGGTAACCGGCAATGCCGCAGCACTGCATGCAAGGAGGCAGAATTTTGCTCTTTTTCTCTTCTTTCTATCTCTCCTTCCATCTCTCCTTTCTCTCCTCTCTTCTCTCTTTCTCTCTCTATCTCTAGTGCTCCCCCTACTCTCTTGTTCTGTCCCTCCTTCTCTCTCTCTCTCTCTCTCTCTCTCTCTCTCTCTCTCTGCTAGTAGCCAACCTGGACCAGGTGCCGAAGGCGGTGAGGAGAGCAGGGATGAGTCCGCGAAGGAAAACGTACGGATTCTTCCTCGCGGCCGCGTAGTAGATGGCCGGTAGAGTCACGAGCGACTGGAAGAGCAGACCTGGCAAAGAAATCAAAAAAAGTATTCATTAAAAAAATCATCACATTTACATATTTTTAATAAAATAAAAGTTAAAAATTTAAAGATAATATTGTTAAAAGGAAAAGTATTCCCACGCATCGTTTCCCGGAACGAACCTCCGATTACGGTAAGAATGAACAAGCCGAGCAGCTGCGCCGTCTCGAGAAGATCGGGAATGGCGATGATCTTCTCGGCGATGAGAGACGCAATGCCAAGCGGAGCGAACCTGTCAGCAAAGATTAGACTAAAAAAATTATCGAAATTCATTCATTGGTTTCGTAAAGTACTCACAGACATTTTCGCCACCCATCACTTTCACCCTCCTCTCTCTCTCGATTCTCTCTCACTTCTCTTCCCTCTCTCATGTTCCCTATCACTCTCCACTCCTTCCATTTCTCCCTCAATCTCCTCTCTCTCTCTCTTTCTTCTATCCGTCTCCATTTCTCTCTCACTCTCATCTATCTCCATTGCTTACCCATTCGCTTTTCTATCTTTCTCTCTCCATGTCTCCATCTCGCCATCTCTCTCTTCCTCTCTCTCTCCCTCTGTCTTTCTTTTCTCTCTCTCTCTCTCTCTCTCTCTCTCTCTCTCTCTCTTTCTTCTATCCGTCTCCATTTCTCTCTCACTCTCATCTATCTCCATTGCTTACCCATTCGCTTTTCTATCTTTCTCTCTCCATGTCTCCATCTTGCCATCTCTCTCTCCCTCTCTCTCTCTCTCTCCATTTCTCTCTCACTCTCATCTATCTCCATTTCTTACCCATTCTCTTTTCTCTCTCCCTCTCTCTATATGTCTCCATCTCACTCCTCTCTCTCTCTCTCTCTCACCACATGAAGATGCCGACCGCGATGACGGCGTCCATGGCTGTGAAGAAGGCAGCGATCGGCCGCGCCGTCTCGCCGAGCGACGCGACCACGAGGCCAAAGACGATGCAGAAGACGATCAGGACTCAAGCAAAATTATCGATTCATTTTTTAAATGCTAATATTTTCCCGCCATTTCTTTTTCATCACCTAAAATATTCATGCCGTCAATGTAGTGCAGCTTGTACGAGACGCTAGCTGCTGCCGTGTCGTTGTGAATTATCTGTGAAAGAGAGCAGTAAGAGAAAATATTTATTTATTTTATTTTTTCATGTATAGTACATCATATTTTATGATTGACAACAGTTTACATTGACTCGAGAGACATACCCAACGGCCTTCAATGAGTTTTCCTACTCTCTATTTCACCTATTTCTCTTTCTCTCTATGTTTCTCTCTCTTGCTCTGTGTACCGGGTTCTTCTCCCTTATGCTGTATGTGAACAAGACAACATGAATTTATCGGTTGTTCAATGGAAAAGTTTGGGAAGAAGTGATAGATTAGTAAAATCAGCCAGGGGCGTGGGCTTGGGCGAGGGTATTCCCCGCCCATGTTTCGCCAGAACAATCTGTCTAGCTCTAGCTCTCTCTCTCTCCCACTCTTGCTCTCTTTCTTGTGCTCCCGCTCTCTCTCTCTCTCGCTCCCTCTTCCATCTTTCTCTCGACCTCTCTCTTCTCTCTCTCCCGATTTCCCTTCGTCCTTTTCCGGTTCTCTGAATGTGTACTTTGACTACCCTTTCACTATGTCAACCCTTTCGCCTCTTTGCTCTCCATTCGTCACTCCTCCTCTTGCCTGCAGTGCTCTCCAACTCAATCGTCAAACGTTAATCTCCTTTTCACGTGAACTACAACATTATTATGCTAAACGTATTCACTGGCTCTCTTAATTGGCTCTGACCGTTTGGTCTCTGTTTTTGTGCCTGTGTTTCCTGCCGATCCTAAAATGAATTTGCATGTCTCACTGACCAGCGTCTCTTGCTGCTGGAAGGTGGCACGGACAATGTTCTCCGGGAACACGTTGCTGAAAGTGACCAAATAAAATGTTTTCTCAACTAGTCAACGAATTTGTATAAGGCTTTGCACTATCACGAACCAATGTACTATTAATGAGCCGTATCAACGCATATGCAAACTGTATACCAATGAATTCAATTATTTGACATGAATTGGAAATTTACTTGGGAATGTAAATTCTGTCTACATACGTATGTATGGGTGGACTACATTTGCGCGCAGACACTTGCGCACACATACATTTGGGACACTTGCGCACATACAGTTGCGCACAAAAACATTTGCGCAACGGGACATTTGCGCACAAGGACACTTGCGCACAAGTTTTTGTGACCTTTTGGGGGACAATTTTTGTAACTTTTGGTAACTTTTGGGGATGCTTTTGGTAACTTTTGGGGATAATTTGGTAACTTTTGGGGATGTTTTTGGTAACTTTTGGGGATGCTTTTGGTAACTTTTGGGGACACTTTTAT
The DNA here is from genome assembly GCA_945643635.1 of Allodiplogaster sudhausi. Lineage (NCBI taxonomy): Eukaryota > Metazoa > Nematoda > Chromadorea > Rhabditida > Diplogasteridae > Allodiplogaster > Allodiplogaster sudhausi. The sequence goes on along the minus strand of CALZFC010000060.1, from coordinate 1,154,615 downwards.
TAACTTTTGGAGCCTTTTAGAACCATTCTGAGATGACATGTTTGGCAACGTTTGGGGACCAGTTTGTACCATTTAGGGACCTCTTAGGGATTCATTTGGATCCCTTGAACATTTCCATAGGGACCGCTTTTAATTAGTAGTTGCACCTACTCGCATGAATTTGCACATTTTCTTCCTAATTATAAAAAGTTACAGACAACTTATGATGGCAAATGGCTTTTAATATATTTACTGGTACTGTTTCGGTTTGACTACCCAAAGTCCCAAATTTTTCGAAAAAATCTTTTTTTTTGCTGGAACTTGGCCCAGGGCTATTTGATGCGAGGAAACCGAATATGAAGTCCGTTTTTCTTGATTACGTAATTTTCGGAAGTTACTGTAGGTTTACGGTAAATAACAAATTCCCTCCAAATTGGCTAGAAATTTCTTCTTGGGGGTTATTTTGTGCGAGGAAAACGATAAGCATGTCAGTCATCTTCTGGTTCGAAGCCGTTTGTCTCCGCTCGCAAAGGTCTGTATCTTCTCGCCATCGCCCTTTCTCTCTCTCTCTCGGCTTCTCTCTCGCTCCCTCACACACAGCCTCGCTCTCTCGACCTCTCTCTCTCGTCCTCCTCTCCAGCCTGTGCATTTAAGGGAGCTTTTTCGAAAAAGCCGTCTCTCCATCGCCAAGGTCCTCGAGCATTCGTATTTCTGGGCGTACGATCTTTTAACGTTCACGAACAAGAACTTCGAAATCGGGATCGCGAGCGAGGCGTTGGTGCAGTAAGAACAATTTTTCCGTGACGTGTGCGCAGAGTACTTCAAGAAGTACTTCGCAGTGATCGGCGGCCCCGGATGATTGACGAGACTCTCGTCACTCGAAGGAAGTACCATCGCGGGAGATTTGTACGTAGACACTAATGGCATTTTGGGGGGATTGAGAGAGGAAGCGGGCGTTCCTTCTTGAAGCTTGTCAAGAAGAGGGTCCTACTCTTCTCAATCTCATCCAAAGCTACATGCCACCGGGATCCACAATCCATTCTGACTGCTGGTGGGCCTACTCACTCATCAACTCCCTCCCGCAAGGCTTCCAACACTTGACTGTCAACCATCAAGTGAACTTTATTGACCCGAGGAGCGGTGCCCACACGCAGACGATAGAGAGTCACTTTCAGAAGCTCAAGGCAGCTTCGAAGAAGAAGTACGGTATCAACAACGAGAGATATGAGGATTACCTAGCGGAGTTCCTATGGCGCAAGGAATTCGGAAGCCCTGGCGAGGTCTTTTTCAATCTGTGGAATCAGATTGCGGACCTCTATCCTTACTAGGACTGTTGTTGTTCTTGTTGTTGTTGTTGTTGGCTGCTCGCTCCGTACTTGTTAATTGTTGATTTCTAAGAATTACTCATAAAAAGTCAATTTCTTTCAGGCATGGTACAGTACACATACCGTAACATCCGAAAACGGCGAATTCAATCAAAGCGCATCTCACATTCGTTTTCCTTGCACGAAATAACACCCTAAGAAGAGATTTCTAGCCAATTTGGAGAGAATTTGTTATTTACCGTAAACCTACTGTAACTTCCGAAAATGACGAGATCGAGAAAAAACGGACTTCATATTCGGTTTCCTCGCATCAGATTGCCTCCCTCCCTGGGCCAAGTTCCAGCAAAATAATTTTTTTTTTCGAAAAATTTGTGTCTTTGGGTAGTCAAACCGAAATACAAAAGGGCCCTCAAACGGTCTTAAAAAGGTCCTCTCTTGGGTCCCTGCTTGGTCTCAAAAGGTGCCATAAAGGTCTCTAAAGGATACCCAGAAGTTACCAATAGAGTCCCCAAAGGTTACCAAAAGTATTCCCTGAAGTTACCAAAAGTGTGCCTAAAAGTTATTAAAAGAGTCCCTAAAAGTTACCAAAAGTTTCCCCAAAAGTTACCAAAATGGTCCCCAAAAGGTCACGAAAACTTGTGCGCAAGTGTCCTTGTGCGCAAATGTCCCGGTGCGCAAATGTCTCTTTGCGCAACTGTCCTTGTGCGCAACTGTCCTTGTGCGCAACTGTCCTTGTGCGCAAATGTCCCGTGTGCGCAAGTGTCAGTGCGCAAGTGTCTGCGCGCAAATAGAATCCACCCGTATGTACATATGTACATTTATAGACTTTTTTTAAATTTAATGCTCGAGTTTGAATATACACACACGGAATCTGCTCCGCGTGGAAAGAGGCTGGCGTACCGTATGAGATCGAGAAACTTGTCGAGAGCCGAGATGCGATCGTGCGCAGCGGAGAGCGGGGCGGCGTTGGCGGAGTGCGCGTGCAGCGCGGCAGCCAGATCCCCCCGCCGTCCCGGCTGGATCACCAGCACGAGGATGATGCCGAGCTGGCAAGTATTGTTGATATTTAATGTGTTAATTTTTATTAATTTCATGTTTATAAACCACATTAAGGTATAAATATATGTATATACATTATAAGCCATAATATGATTAGCAAAATCATTAAGCGAAATTATTGGTGCCAATATTTCCATAGACTTCTCACATGTTGGACCACCACTTTTTTCTCTCGCACAATTGACCTTATTGTCAGAAAAAGAAGTTGGAGTTTTCAAATTTTATTCTTTCCCGCCCACTTACGATGACAGCGTGCGTCGTCGTAAGGGCGTAGTAGGCGAGGGTGCGCGAGCCAATCTTGCCCGAGGCTCGCGAGTCCATTTGTGACAAGCCTGTGTCAGTGTTTATTCTTCGTTATTTAAAAAAAAAATTTCATTTCAAAATTTAAATATCCCGCCTTTTTTTGCAAATTTAGTAGCGTTCCTTGTGCAAATATGTGTGATGCCTTACGGTTTTTTTTCTTGTCTCTACGGTGCTTGCGACTTGAGATGTTGACAATGAGATGGAATGCGCATAGAATGCTGGCCAAAGAATCTTCTCTTTCTCAGGGACATCCATCATTCGCCAGCTGACCATGAGTGCGAAGGAGAAGAACGCCATGCGTTTTCATCATTCATTTTGTTGTCGCTCTCTCTCTCTCTCTCTGTCTCTCACTCTTTGTATTCTTTCTTCCATTCTATCTCTCTCTCTTTCTCTCTTTCTCTCTCTCTCTTTCTTTCTCTCTTTCTCTTCCTCTTTCTCTCCCTCTCTTTTACTCTCTCCCTCTCTCCCTCTTCCGCTGTCTGTTTGAGAATTAATCGCGCCCACCTGAGATGAGACTGCACACAATGAGGGGGACAATGAGCATCTTGAGCATATTCATGAAGATGGCGCCAGGAATGCCGATTACGTGTATCACCTGGAATAAAAAAAAAACTTTACTTTAAAAACACGCTTAAATGCAAGCAACCTTGAAACTCAACAATTTACTATAAAACGTCGTTGTCAACAAGTTTCTATCTAAAATTTTAATTATATAATGGCGAAAAAAACTATGAACCTCATGACTTGGTTCGAGCATCTTTATTAGGAATCCGCCGAAGACACCGACGAGCATCTAGAAAGAATATTAGATATGACATATAGGATCCTTCCCCATTAAAAATATTAAATTGCAAGTAAGGTCAATAATTCACGTACACCTGAAAAGCTTAGAAGCAAATGCATGTTGGCTCTGAGCCAAGATTGACAGCGCGAACCTTGATGAGAACCCGTTGTCAAGGCTGCCATTCTAAACATCAAAGTAAAAAATACTCCATTATGATAGCTGCCCTTATACGACATACATACGTGTATTTTAAAAAATCAAGAATCAAATATTGGCATTAATAAAAAGACGACTCGTGCAAATAATATATATATATAATATATATATACAGCGGCGGTGGTTTGGCAGAAGAGAATGATAATGAGGTTTTATTTCCATCTTGGAGTAAGGTAAATCAAAGCGGGACTGAATGAGAAGAAAAATCGAGCGAATGAGAGAGATGGTAATAGCGAGAGAGAGAGAGAGAAGCAGAGAAAGAGGGAGAGAGAGTGGGAGTGGGCAGGGAAGAAAGAGGGAGAACGAGAGATAGAGATAAAGAGCAATAGTGAAAAAAGAAAATTATTCAGTAAATAAAAGACAATTAGAAAGATAGAGAGAGCGAGCATAGAGAGAGAGAGAAAGGAGAAAGATGAGAGGAGGAGAGATACAGAAAAGTTGAGAGCAAAGAGAGAATGTGAGAGATATGTATATAGAGAGAGAAAGATAGTATTTGACACGCAATCACTTACAATCCGCTATAGCTCTTTAGTATGCGAATATTACTACCAGCCGCACGATTAATCTCCCTCGAGGACACGGACAAGCGTCTCGGATATGTCCAGGACATTTTTTGGGGTGGCAGACAAATGTCGCAGACACTAAGAAAAATGCCTATGTTAATACACGTGTCTCGCATCTGTCTCTCAGGTGTCTTTGAAATGTCGCAGACACTTTTGGAAAAATATTATGTCCAAGACATTAAGAATGTCTGGGACAATGACATCTTGGGAAGGCGAGAGAGTATGCAATTTTAAGAGAGGCGAAACAAACACGCCGAATGTCATTTCGTGTCTCCGAGACAAAAGTTATGACTTTGTCTCATTGAAGGCTCAATCGTTCTGTTTATACTTACTGTAGCTGCTACTTTTGGTAGGAGAAGCAGTTTTCAAAAAGTTTTTTTTTAAAATTCGCATCCATTGTCCTTTTGCTTACTTAATTCTGTGATTTGATCTCAAATACGTTTTGATGAATAAATAGATGAGATCCGCTCACTTGACCGGCGAATAGAAGAATATTTTCCGCTTTCAGAAGATGCGCGTTACGTCTAGGCGTTCTTGGATGCATAGCAGCTCCGTCCACTTCCGACTTCAGAACATCCTCAGTTCCGTTGGTATCGACGAAGTCGCTGAGAGGGTGCTGTCTTCCTTCTTTTCTATTTTTTTTGCTTGCTCATCCCATTTTTCTTCCTTTTTTTGTTTTTTGTTTTTTGAAGTGGGCTACAAAATTTTCTTGCAAGATATTCCTGTTACCCTAAGTTCTAGTAAAGCAAGGAAATGTTTGTTAAATCGTCTTTTCCATAATTGTTGCTCTTTCGGGTTCTTTTTGCCGTAATTCGTTTATTGATTAGGCTCGCAAAACACTCTTTTTTTCTCATTTTATTTATCTAATTGCACCCTCTTCAACAATATCTCAGTATGTTATTGCTGCTTATAGTAGTCAGCTTGTTGTGATTGCAGCTGGGTAGAGACTCGTTTGGCGGCCAAGTCGCTGCCCGAACTGATTGCCGGTGGCTCGAAGGGAGGCGGAGCCGCGGCTGCTTGCTGCTGCCGCCGCCGCGCCAGCCACCGAATAGGAGAAGACGGAGAAGAAGGAAGAGAAGAAGAGTAAGACGACGACATGAGATTCGGCCTCCTCGACTAAGTCTCTCACTCTCTACCTCTTGTTTTTTTGATAAACTTGTTATTCATTACTCTTCTGTTTTGACATAATGAAGTAATGGAAGGAGATATCTATGGGAGTTTACTTTTCTCGGCGATTTGTTGCTGGAAAAGAATTCAAAATATCTGCAATAATGTTTTCTAATGCTGATTAAAAGTATTAAAAACTCAAAAGTTGTAAGTGTTGCCAAGATGATTGATATCCAATGTTGTTTTGTGCAATGTTCTTTGCTCTCCATGGTCAAAAAATGCAACGTGAGCATGTCATCTAAAGAAAATAAAGGACAAATATATAAAACCATAAATTTGGACGCCTTCATTCGTTGTTCACTTGGGAAAATTTGTCCCTGACATGTCTCCCAATTGTCTCTGAAATGTCTTGGACAATAAAATGTCCTGGACATGTCAGAGACGCTTGTCTGTGTCCTCGAGGGAGATTAATCGTGCTTCAGGAAATTGCGGGGCGAGTACTATTTAGTTTTTTTCTAGTTTGTAAGTAATGGGTATTAATATTGGTGAACAAAATAAGTGATACAGGTATTAGAGGAAACGCGTGCTTGGACGGTGACTTCGCATGTGTGTCCTATGCAAAAAAAGAGAATGGAGAGGAGTCGAAAGAGGAAGCAGTAGAGAGAAACCACACCAGTGAGGACAGTGAAAGGGGTGTGAGAGTAAATGGCAAAACAGAGAGAGAGAGAGAGCGAGAGACCGAGAGAGAAAGAGAGAGCGAGAGACTGCAAGAGACAGAGAGAGAAAGAGAGCGAGAGAGAATGAGAGAAAGAGAGAAAGAGAGCGAGCGAGATAGAGAGAGAGGTTGGGGGCTAGAGAAACAACGATTATGATTGTCGCAGTGTGACGCTTTGACAGTGGTGTCACTGAAACTTAACCGCAACAATAGCGCATTGATTTTCTCCATAATTAAAAGATTACCGTGACCACTAACCGAAATGACATTTGGCTATCTTATTCTTACCCTGTGCACATCAACTATTCGTGCTGTCATTATCATTGGACAAAGATGCATACATGTAAAACGTAAATATGGCTGAAATAACCGTGCAATCGTCGTGCTGATTCTAGGAAGGCGTGTTTTTAATAGTGTGGCGGCCACTACCATGGAGATTGCCTGCGGGAGGCTGTTATTTTATGGGGCTGAGGAAAATGATGAAAATGACAAAGAATACATGTGGTATACGAGTAACAAACATATTTTTTTTGAAAACGGCCTTTACGGTCGTGGTCGCCGAGGATCGAAATAGGTTCTGATATCGCGGAAACCGCAGGAAAATACGGATTAAGCGCGCTATTCTAGTTCGTATTATTTATATTAATATTATTAATACCAAACATATTATTACTATTTTTAATAGCGATGGGTATATGTTACTATTTGCCTCGGAGGCATTCGTAGGTCCATTTCCCCTTTAAAAGTCTGGTCAACTTGTGAGGCGGACCATCACCTATTCGTAACTCGGAATTATACATGCCTGTGCATTATTTAATGCCTTCCCTTGAACTGACGTAGCAAGCATACATTGCTCAAACTGACCTAGGCAAGCAAATAAAAATAAATAAATAAATAGCTTGCACATGCGATTGAGCGAAATTACGACCTTCATATAGTTCGAACTTCCTTATATCAATTTTATCACAACTTGCTGAAGATTGCTTGCTGAAGAGAAATTAGAGTAGGCAGATGTGATTGAACATTCATATACGGAGACAACACTATATATACAACATATAATATTATTCTCTACCGATCGGAAAATCGGCTCTATACTTAGCAACCGAAATTTTCCTTTGTTAGTATCATATGTTAAGATATGAGGCCGCCACGACATCTTGGCAAAACGTTCCACACCAATTCAGCTCTACATTATAAATGATTCTTCGATGCAATGGCGTGAGCATCATGATAATTTTATTTCTGTTATTTAGGAGGTATATTCATTGAAGCAAGACAGTTCTGAAAACAATAGCTGCAATGCAGATATCATTTGAGTGTCTTAGGGATTCTCATTTTCAATCGAATGCAGTTTTCAGCGAAATGGTACCGTCATCTTTTGCATCAACAAAAGTTCAGCAAAGAGGAAGAAAAATGGGAAGAGGCTGCACAAAGAAACTCATTTTTGTGTTTTCTTTTTAGCTTAATCTTATTGAAAAAGTTGGTAAAATCACTATGATACTTTGTTTCGCTTACAATGATATTTACATATCATTTTGAATGAGATTATATATATATATATATATATATATATAAATCAACAAGTGAGAACTGTATACATGGTACGGCGAAATTTCACCTCTTTATCTTTCCCAATGGAACTGCAAGCTGCAATAGGGATGCTTCCTTGAAGGATATCTTCGAAGCTATTTAACGAGATTACAATTCATAATGAATCGATCGGCTATTAGTGGTATTGTTGCTTATAATGAAGAAGTTTTCTAATCTAAATGAAGTCGGTGAGATATTGGTTGGTGCCAGGGCTAAGGAGCCGGCAATCTTTGTCAGGGCCAGCGGTGACTATGGGACTAGATAGGGGTGCTCTTTGCATTTCTGTCTCTAACCATTTACGACAATGTCGATGATTACGTAGTTGATCTCTTAGGGGCCGTTGATCTTGTTATGAATCTTGTCGAAGCTATCGAAACGGGTGCAGTCCTGAGTAAAGGCAATCAATCAATTTAAAAAGGGTAATTCGAATTTTTCTTTCAATATCAATGGAATATTTTCTCCGTAAACATTACGAATCCCAAAAATCTCTGGAGGCGTTGGGCAAGTTGACATATTCGAATTGGACTGACGTGCTAAGCGTTGCATTTGTGATGAACGTGCACGAAGGAAAAAAATCTGGGAAAAAATCAAACTGTGAAAAGATGAAGAGAGCAAATAAAAAATAATATGTTTTACAATCAAATAAACTTTGTTATTCACTTATTAATTTTTCTTCAATTTGAAATGACTAATCGAAAAGTCGGATCACTTCTTCATCTCCGAATGAAAACTAGAATTCTCCATCGTAGTTAGTATTGACCGAGGAGAGCAGCTCGTTCTGTTACTCTATAAGCAAGCCATTAGAAACGATTAATTGTTTTTTTCTTGCTAGCATTCAATCTGTCTAACGTTTGAGACATGTTCGAAATAATCTTTCTTGGAATATGTTCACAACAGAAGAAATGGTAATTTACCAGCCTATTTATTTAATTTTTTCTACTTATTTGTTCTGTACATGTGTCCAGCTTGTGATCACCACTAATTCACTTGTGTGCACTTATTGTCTCATTGGTGAGAAGAAGGAAGAAAATCGAGAGAAAACTTGTGTCTAATTATGTTCGTGAATTATAATGAATCATCAATGTTTTTAACAAGATATTACATAATTAAAGGAGGTGCAAAGGGAATATTTTTGATATGCAAGTATTGGCACTAACGGACGTGGACGGTTTTGATTAACACATTAACAAAGAATGAAGTTACAGAAATGCTCAAAAAGCGAGAAAATTTCATTTGAAAAGATAAATTCAAACTCCCCTGACGGTAGTGTGATTGGACCACCCAATGTCCTTGGCCTTCATTAAGAAAAGTGCATTGTCTATATCACAGATTTACAATTTTACGGACCAAGGACGCCTGGCGCGAATGTTTTTTTTTGAATATTAACTTGTTCTCGTTTTAACCATGCAACTTTTTTCTTTTTCTTTGTTTTCATAAATAATAAAGTATTCACAATGTTTGCATTCTAATGGTTGTTGTTTACACATGTGGGAAGTGCAGCCTACACGAGAAGAGACTACGAAAGCGAGGGCTGAAGTCCTCGAATGGAAACGGCGACAGCGAGGCAACATCTTCCAGGCATCAGTGAACGTGGAAGACGCCGCCAAGTGCTCGTGTACCTTTTGCCCCCCGCGATTTCAGCAACAAGAGCACGACTACTGCATGGTCTCTGAGCAGCAAGAGCACGACTACTGCTGCCGGGCTCTATTGTTTCATCCTCTGAAGGTGCTTGGGAGTCGACTTCGCGATGGCTTGGCGGAGAAGATGCCCGACTTGGATGCTGCCCCTTGCATCTCCCACACCGCGGACTTTACTCAGATGATTCTGAAGGAGACGGTAACAACTTTATGTCAATCTTTCATTTATAACACATTGTATTCCTTTATGACACAAGAATATTGCATCGCTCATTGAATTACACAAAATAATCAATCGTTTCATCTCGACAAAATATGCACAAATAAATGACAATTAAACTAAGGTTGCTATCGCGTCTGCTGATCTCGGGGAGTTTGAGGGGCGCCCAGCAGAAGCCGACCATGCCAGGGAAGTGATAAGACTAAGAGTTCTTCTAAGTTAGCTATGTTTAGATCGATACTTATAAAGACAACAATTACAACATATAAAGCAAATTATAGGAGATGCCGCTATGGGGCCTACAGACTTTTCGTGGCAAGATACCTCGGGCCACTTGGACGGCATAAGCGAGTGCGCCTACCAGCATGTGCAGTGAAAGCTGTTCGAGACAAATGGCCGAGTACCTCGTACAAGGGATTCGAGGAAGGAGAAATAGTTCCTAGCGATGAAGAATGACTGATTATTTGAATAAAGATCTTTTCAATTTGTACTCTGAATAATAACAGCAAGGAATGTTCATAAACTACCAAGGAATGGGCTATTTTAGCAAACAAACTCGAGTGTGTAAAAATAGTTTTGAGATGGGGGATAGATTGTGCGTGGCTTGCTGGAAGCCCGTCTCCGAGAAGAAGTCTAGGTACTTTACCGAGCGGCCTGAGCTTCGAGCGGAGTGGATTCGACGTGTCACTCGAGATGAAGCAGAAGGAGAGAGGCTGCGGAGATTCCTCAGCACTACCTCAATACGCCATAAGATCTGCGATACTCACTTTTCGCGTGACCAGTTCAGGGAAAATACGGATATATTGAAGCAAGGGGCTCTGCCAATTTGTATTGTGAGTTAAACATTATATGAAACGAAAATATATATTGCGGAAAATCTTTACTAACAGCGGCCGGTGGAAGAAACGCCGCCGCCCACTCCTACACTCTTAGCAGCACCGCCGCCCATGTCGCCCGGCCCATTGTCGCACACGCACAGGAAGAGACGTCCTAGCAGAGATCCGAATCCTGTAAGTTGACTTCAATTATATATTTAAAAATTATATACATATATAATAACAATAATTTTATAGGAAAAAGACGACCCAGACTGGGAGATTCGCAGTCCAACCATCAACGATCAGCATCCCAACTCAGAATACATACTGGTAGAGAAGAGTACATTGTGGGATCTTCTAAGCCACTGCACGATTTGCAATAGGAGATACTGCGATCTCAGTATCTCCTATATTGGCCTTAGTGCAAGAGTACAGAGGAAGTGCACACGGTGCAATGGGAAAGGGCTTTGGGAGTCCTCCACTGCCCTGAAAACAGCTGAGTCGACAAACAAGGAAAAACTAATGAAAACGAATTTGGACTATGTCTGCGCAGCAACCGTAACTGGCATAGGAGAGCGGGTATGCATATAATAATTATTAGTATTTACCTTCTTTCACTCTAGAGACACTTTATTACAGGCTTCTCATCATTTTTTCCGGTCACTGGGAATTAAGCCATTCTCTTCCACCACCTTCTACGACATAATGAAGCACTACGTGAATCCCGCCATACAGTCCCGTTTCCTTGAAGACAGAGAAGACACCAAGCAGAGAGTCACCAAGCTTTTAGATCAGGTTATGCAACTTTGCTGCAATTTTTGATCTCATAAGTCTCATTTGAAAGGGTGGCCAGCTGAACCTGGCTGGTGATGGGACTTTTGACTCGCGCGGCTACAATGCACAATGGTGCCGGTATGTAATCACGTGTGCACAAACGAATCTCATTCTGGCTACAGTCATGATCAACAAGAGTGATACGGGCAAGTTCCAAAGTTATTTTTAATACAGTTTTTCACAAAACTTTCTACTTCGTTTTGGGTGGTTCCTCTGCGAAAATGGAAGTCCACGGCTTGCAACTGGCACTTGGAGAACTACAGGACTGGCTGGGTGATGGCATCACCATATCCTCACTGACAACAGATAGGCACTCAGCAGCCATCAGCCTCATGAAGCAGAAATTCCCACGAATAGTGCACTTTTATGACCCTTGGCACTACTTCCGGAATCTTCTTCTCTCACTAATGGCGGTTTGCGAAAATGGAAAAAAAATTCATACAGAAACTTTTTTTTTTATATTTTCACTCAAAATCACACCACGTCTACTTTTTTTTTAAAGATATTTTAAAAAAAATTCTAAATATGGAAAATAATTGAAGCATAAATTACCGTACTTTCTTTATTCGTTCCCCCTTTATTTTTATTTTTTGAATTCCCCCTCTAATAGTACCCCCCTCTGATATTGTCATTGAAAAATAGTAACACTCCCTCTAGTAGAATCCCACCCTCTAATAGTGCCCTTCCTCGCATGGGTATTGAAAAATAATACCCCGAGTACTAATAGAGAAAATACGGTATAAATACCGTAATCACAGATTTCTATTAATTACTAAGATTTTTCTGGTGTGATTTTGGGTGAAAATATGAATAATTAAAAATGGTTCGCTAAATATAAAATACCCAAGAAATGATGCAGATGAAGGGAAAGAGATATGCGGAAGTGCGGAAGTGGATAAGAGGAATAGTTAACCATGCCTACTGGAGTGTTTCCTCATCCGGCGGAGATGGACTATTGGCACGTGAGAAGTATCTCTCTCTGCTAAAGCACGTTTGTGGAATACATGAACGGAACGAGGTTGGCACTACTTTCTAAGTTTACTAAGAAATGAAATAATGCCACTTTCGCTCGCTTCAAGCGATGCGAGCATGCCCCGCTGCCCCCTAACAGACACCCTAAGAAGCTCTCTCCTACTGGCAAGGACTATATCAAACTTAGATCGATTGTTGCAAGTGCGAAGACAGTTGCAGACATCGAGTACGGATTGTGTTCTACTTGGTTATAGCTACTAAGTATATTCACAAAGGCACGTCTCGCCGTTTCTGACTACCAGCCAGAACGAAAGCGCCAATGCGCTGGCATTGAGATATGCTCCTAAGCACTTGTACTTCAACAGAGCTGGGCATGAACTAAGAACACAACTCCTCACTCTTCACTGGAATAATTTGCAAAAGGAGAGAATGGACGGAAAAAGAGTGGTATGATACGGTACTATATCAGAAATCAATAATAGATATTGTTAATTTTGTAGGTGATTGGGCAACGAGAATACACGAATAAGACACACAAGGAAAAAAGGACAAAGAATGTTTGGACTCCACCCTCCCTCTCGTTTCAAACTGACATACGCAACAACTGCTACAAGGTTAGTTTAGGCTTGTTTTTTTATCAAAAAAAAAATAAATATAAAAAAATCATACCGGATAAGATCCGAGATGAAGGAGACGCCGTACGCGAAGGAGAAGAAGCGGCGCGCAACTGCTGCCCGTCTTCGCCTTCTCGCCCAGCAACCGCATCTCCACCCGCACCCAGCAGACGAGAATCTGGAAGAATCCGTGTTCGACTCGGATGAAGAAATGGAGAGAGAGATGGATTACGATGATGACAGCCCTTTGGGGGCAATGATTGACACGATTACTGAGAACGGAAATGATTCCGAGGAGCAAGAATACGATTCAGACGAAATGTAATAATAGAGGAGATACATGTTTGTTAGAATAGAACTATCTATATCTAGTTTAAATATTTTAGAAGTAAAAGTTCATAGTATTATAGACAACAAATATTCAGAAGTGTTATTGTCAGCAAATCTCTAATATATTTATTTCCGGAGCAGTAACTAGAAGAAGCGTCGCCTCCTCTTAAGAAAAAAAACGTAACATTTTTTGTAAATACCTGGATGATACGTGGAGCGTTACATTTGGCATGCACAAAAATGTTATGTTTGGCCGGAAAGGCGGCGAGCGTAGAGAGAGCGTCTCCTCTAAAGAGCGAAATACCGGTCACGTCCGATCTGGCGAGTTAAGCAACGTCGAGCGGCGACACTTAGGGGGTTCAAACCCACATGTGGTCAACGTTTTCCCAACATGTTTTGCGCGTTTTATTTTACATAAAAACCTACAGTATCCCGTTCAATTGTGCCATCTGAGGTCAGCCGGGTCAACATGCTCCAAATGTTACCTTTATTTTATTTTTATGAGTCAAGTGTCTTTCCGACCTTTTTAGCAGAATGAATTAATTACTCTGTTCCAAAGAGACAGTGATATTGACATACAACTTTAAAAGTTTATCGATCGGCAGAAACTGCAAAATCAACTGTGAAAGAGTCTTGGACACAGTGATTTTTCAATCTCTCTCCATTTCTTGTTTTCTCCCCTTCTCTCGCAATTAGTAACTCTACTTATTTATCTCTCTCTCTCTCTGTCTCTCTCTCTCTCTTTCTCTCTTTCCCTCCCCCCTCTCACTCTGTATGTATCTCTGTCTCTCACTCCCTCTCTCGGTATGTCTGTCTGTCTGTCTCTCTCTCTTTCTGCCTGTCTATCGCTGTCTCTCTCTGTCTGTCTTTCTGTCTCTCTCTCTCTCTATTTCTTTCTCTCCCTCCCTCTCTCTCTCTATGCATGTCTCTCGTCTGTCTCTCGCTCGGTCTGTCTGGCTGTCTGTCTCTCTCTCTCTCTCTCTCTCTCTCTCTCTCTCTCTTTTTCTCTCTCTCTCTCTCTCTCTCGACAGGTACCAGGACAGCTCTCTCGCTTTTGATGCGAACACTACAAAGAGACCGAAAGGTGACTCTCTCTCTATGTCATTACATTCTGGCCAGAAAGGCGGTTCTAATGAGGTACAGAGAGATGTGTAAAAGTCACGTTGAGCGTTGTTCTTGCACTTACAAGTTTACACAAGAGCGAGGAACACGACCAACTCCTGACATTCACTTACAAAGAGAAAAAAAGAGAGAGAATAGAAAGAGAGAGAGAGAGAGACAGAGAGAGACAGAAAGAGAAGGAGAGAGAGAAGGAGAGAGGGAGCGAGGGAGCGAAACACCGAGAGACAGAGAGAGAGACCATATTGATTGAGCGCAGAAACAGCTGTTTCTGAGATTTGTGAGTTTGTGTGTTTCTTTTGCTGTGAGCGCTATAAAGAGACGGAAAGGTTATCTCTCTCTATGTCATTAGATTCTACACAGAATAGCGGTTCTAATGAGGTACAGAGAGATGCGGATAAATAACGTTGAGCGGTTTGATTACACGCACAAAAAAGAGGGATCCAACTTTTGCCACACGGCCAACTCCTGACATCACGAACAGTGTTCACATATATGATCTCAGAACTCGGATGAGGTTCAGAATTACTTTTATGCAACATTAAATAGCTCAAAAGAACCGCCTTTTTCTGTAGAACAATGTAGGATAGAGAGAGACGCAACATAGGTCACGTTGAGCAGTAAAACTCTCGAAAAACCTTTTGGCTCTTACAACCAAATTGGTACAGATGGATAGACCGAGTTCGTAGAGTTCTCTCTCTCTCTCTCTCTTTTACTCTGTCTCATTCCTCTTTCTGTCTCTCTCACTCTCTCTCTCTCTTTTACTCTGTCTCTTTCCTCTTTCTGTCTTTCTCTCTCATTCAATTCTCTTCTCAATGTTCTCTATGGGCGCCGCCCTTTTGATCTGGATATTTATTTCTCACCGATCTTACCGAACAAAAACCGAATCAACAAATTTGACTCTTTCTTTCATTGACCGACTGAACCGAGCTCCACATCAATCAGAACTGATATAATACGAAGAAATGAGTTTATCAATGACAACGCGGACGATTGGGGGAGGGAGAAAATGGGACGGAAGGAGATCGGCATCGCTAAAAAGACTGTGAATTAGTAATTGACTATGAATCATGTGTTATCTTTACACTTTAATATATTTTCTTCGATTTTTTTCTTGTACTCTTATAAATTGCTCGCCAGATAAATAATATTTGTCCAATACAAAAACATACCCAAGCGCTTCCTCCAACTGGAACAAATATTGCAAAATATAAGAACACCATCCAGGATACAATACGTGAACGAATCATAAGAAGAATATTGTAAGTGTAAGTGTTTTTAAGGATTTCAATGAAACGAATATGGAGGCTTAACGGATATCGTTCACAGGAAAATAATGCCAAACATTATATGAGGGCATTATATACATTATATATTAAATCCAGGCATTTGACTGCAGAATACTTATATGTATGGATGCAGGAACCGTCAAAGGACAGTTGTTCTTCTCTTCATGTACATTGCCTTCCAATTGGCTCACTGCCACGACCTGATCAATTGCTCAAAGTACGCGTGGGCCGCAGTTTTCGGATCTTCTTTTCTCACTTCGCTCCTGCATAATTGTAGAATCTTGCTCTGATATCATAGAAGAAGAAGATGAAGAAGAAAAGGAAAACGAAAACATGAACAAATTGAGTAATCTGTGCATTCTATGGTCTTTTGGCAATTTTTTTTCCTTAGTATGTATATAAAATTTTACGAAATCAGCAGTGAAGATGTACACATGCGTAAATAAGACGGAAATAACCGTGCAATCGTCGCGCTAATTCTCCTCCGGCGTCTTTTGAACAGTGTCGCTTTCAAGTAGTCGCGAAGCGGCCGAATCGAGTAGATTATACATCCGAAGATGAGGAAGGGACACCTTGGAAAGTAGTGCGGCTATAAACTCTTGTCATAATTTTTTTATAACACTGCCATCGCGCTTCTCATCGAATCATGAGGGTTGCTCATGAAAATTGGTTTTTGTTGGTCATATTCAATCGATTTTTTTAATGACAGAAACCCAAAGAGAATATATTATATATAAAAAATTTGCAAAATACAATCCTATTCGCCTGTATCGCACCAAACATGTAGGCAGTTAGTGAATGTGTTGACGAGCGCGATCAGCTGGTATGTCATCGAGTTGTACTTGTAACAAAGAAATAACGCCACCGCGGCAGCTGGCGCCACTACGAAAATGACCGCGCCCGCGACGAGGAAAGCGCGTCTTATCATCTGGCAAAAAAAAGAGATGCCAGCGGTATTAGGGTCAGATTTCGGATGGCTCGTATTATTATTGATTATTAAAGCACAAGGGTGGCAGCGGGCAGAAAATATGCGGCTCCAGCATCGGCCCCCGTGGATGCCCGTGCTCTGGGCACCCAAGACAGGCTCAGGCTCTGCCCCCTCCCCATGTTGCCAACTGTTGTCGAATGCCGGGACTGGCCGGCCACCCCGCCCAAATATACAATGCTAATAGATGATATCGATATTATTATTATCGTTTGAGCACTGTAATTCAGACCCTGAGAACGAGAATGTTCTCGCGTAATTGCGTCCGCAAACTGAGCGTATAGTCGCTGAAGCGAGTTCGCTCAAGTCGACGCTCTCGCCACTTGTTCCATTCGAGGAGGGCAAAGTACACCTGAAAGATTATGGCAGAAAATATTAGTTACTGTATTTTGTTTATCAAATACCATGCTGTACCCAGAGCCGGTAAATGGCCCAAAAATTTTGGGCCGGCCCGGCCCGTCGGGCCCAAGGTCTGGGCCGGCCCGGCCCGAACCATTTCCGGGCCCTAGAATTTTGGGCCCGGCCCGGCCCGGCCCGGCCCGCAGGCCCGTTTGAGCCCGATCTTCAAAAATTCAGGTTTAAAAAAATCCGAAGAGCTACAGTGTATTTTGAACCCGATTTGGACCTATTCGTGAAATTTCATAAATCCTTTTTAACAAGACACTTCAATTTATTACACTGTTAATAAATGATCATCGCAAAAAAGGATTACCAGGTAAGAGAATGACAAAAAAGAAACGATATGATAATGATGTGAGGATTGAAAGACTGATCGAACTTTTGTTAGTGAGGATTCATAGAGAGATCGAACTTCATAAGTGACCGAACAACAAGAGAGCTGAAAACAGATTCAGCCCAATCGCCTCTCGCTTCTCAGGAATAAGATTTCGGAGATCGGAAAATGAGCGTTCCGCCGTAGCGGTCGAGGCCGGAATGGAGTACAATTGGCAAACAACTCGAGAGAGAACAGGAAAGTCAGAGGCACGTTCCTTCCAAGCAATCAATGGGCTATCATGAGTGTTTCCACTAGTGAATGCTTAAATGGTACCTCTGGCAGCTTCCCTCGATCCTTGTACTTGAACAGCTCTTCGGAGCATTCTTGGAAAGCCTTGGCGGACTTCAGCTTCGAGAGCCAGCGGGTTTCAACCTCCAGTGGAAGCTGCTTACGGAGAGAGTGGCCGATCTCCGTCCCTCTGACACTGTTGACTACGACCTTCAGTTCCGTGAGAATCTGTCGAGCTTGGCGGACCAATTCCTTCTCTTCATCGTCCAAGTCGTTCACGAAGAGTAGCCCCTTTCGGTTCTTGTACGGAGAAAAGGTCCTTTTGCAGAGGTTGCTTGCGACATGGCAGATACAACAGACATCTAAAGCAAAAAACCACTTACAAAAAGACAGATTTAGGAAGAAAGGTCTTACTTTTCCCGTTATTGAGTCGGAGAGCTTTCGTGATGTTTGATCCTTCATCGGAAGCACAAAATACGTCTTGAAGAACGCGTTCCCCCAGGCCAAACGACTTTGCAGCTTGCACGATATCGGACCACACTTGCGCGTTATCCTTCTTGACAAGGTCGCAGCGCTTCATTGCAACGTGTACACTGAAGTACTGCCTAAAACAGATAATTTGACAAAAGCGTTTAGGTTTAAAGAACTGACCATTCGTATACGAGATGCAGAACAAGTGTTAGGTAATCATCCTTCCTCTTTCCATAGTCGGCAGAGAACGCACCACCCACTGTTTCGAGATGGCGCACAACTTCGGCGCCACATTTGGCAAGTAGCTCTTGCTGAATTGTTTGAAGTCGATTTGAGACCGTCTTCCGAGTAGGCACGATGCTGTCCACATCGAAATTCTCAACGCTGCGGCGCTTAGCCCTAGATGGAACTCGTTGGTAGCTTAATATGAGAAAAAAGGATCCATAAAAAGATCCAGAAAATAAAAGAAGAAACAAAAGGTCTGATTTAAAAAATTACGCTGTGAACAAAAATGCTAACCCGATTTTTATTGAAATCACCTCCTTGAATCCGGCGTCCTCGACAATTGAGAATGGGCGCGAGCTTGTCGCAACCCATTTAGCAACGGCGCTAGAAATCTGCTGCTGCTCCTCTTGCGTTCCGTTCACAGAGAGTTTGGCGACGAAGCCATCAATGCGGCCTTGAGTAGCTGTCGAGGAAGCGGTGGTCTTCGTGTTCTTCGCACTCTTGCATTTTTCCAAATGTCGACTAAACATAAACAACTACAAATGAGAATCTGATATGACACTGTTGAAGATAAAGGAGTGACCAAACAGCTTTATACCTGACATTGCCGCCAGTGGTCATGACAAGGCGGCATTGTGCGCAGAAGACGAGACGGGTTATCACTGCAGAACCCTCGTCACCGTAGTAGCTGTAGTATATCTGCTTGATGGGGTCGCCCTTGGCACCTCTTCGGCGGTCGCGGAAGAAGAGGAAAGAACGGGAAAGGAGGCGGTCGAGTTGCGCGTTGGCTAGCGACTGGAGCTGCTCTTTGGTATGCTGGGAGGTTCCATAGTCCTTCCCTGAAATTTTAAACAGGAAGAAAAAGTCATATGCCAAACTCAAATAAATCATACCAAAGATCTTCCTGAGGATTCGCTTATCCATATCCGGTACATCATCGACGTCCAAAGGGTCATCGCCCTCCATTTCAGATGTTGAAGAGGACGGAGCCTCCTCAACCGACCGAAAAAGCGGGGAAGAGTTAACAGAAATAAAATAAGTAGCTAGAAATGAAATATGAATAAAATATCCAAGTACGAACATATTCGAGTGACAAACGAACACTACGGTTTCGAGTTAAAAGGAGCAGTACAATGGGTCAACGATGTAACTGTCTTCATATTTATTTATCTTCGAAGTATATTTTGTCGCTGCATTTTTCATATCGGGCCCAAACGGGCCTACGGGCCGGCCCACCTTTTTTGGGCCCGGCCCGGCCCGGCCCGGGGCCCTGGGAAATTGGGCCGGCCCGGCCCGCGGGCCGGGCCGGGCCGGGCCGGGCCGGGCCGGGCCGGGCCGTTACCGGCTCTGGCTGTACCCTCCACCATTGCAAAGAATACTGTATCTTTATGATCAGCAGTATATCCAATAAAAAAATGCGTACGCATGCGCTTGCTCCGATCGGAACAAGAAGAGCCAAGATATACTCCATCAAGTTAACAATACCTGGACAAATCAAAATAAGAATATTATAAGTGTATAACTGCGTTTAAGAATCATTTCAATGCAACGAATAGTGAAATCAAGGTTGAGTTTTTGCTCTTTTACAGGCTTATTGTTAGTAAAGATATGGGTATTTGAGCAAACTTTGAAAAATCAAAGCAATATTAAGATATCCTCATTGTTTTCTGGACGACCATGATAACTTACATATGCTGATAGCGATTGCAAGTACAGTAGCAAAGGCGACATTACTTGTTATCAGAACAATAGAAATATAGAGACGAGTCGAGTGCTCGTAATCGTGGACAAAAGCTGTTGCAATCGACCTGAATATAGAAAAAAAGATTCGTGTTTACAGAAGGCATAAAGGAGCCGAATACTCAATCTTATATTCACTCCTTTTTGACTGACCACAGTGCGCGAGCGCAGGTGATTTGTTGAAAAGCGACTTCAAACGTCACGAAAATCGAAATGGATCCCGATTGTCATATTAATAGAAATGATTAAAAAAGGTGCCATTACCGAAGTAGCCAAAGAGGCCAATCTCCAAAACGAGCTGAACTCCACGGGCATAGAGGACGAGCAGCCATGCAAAAGCGGCCGACCAGACCAGGCACGTCAGATTGATATGCACGATGCGGGGGCGGATGAGGAATGGCAGGAGGACGGTCATGAGCACTGCTGCCACTACCAAGGAGATTGCCTGCAGGAGGCAGTTAGGCTACGTACGAAGAACCGTTTAAAGAATCGGCTAAAAATCTTCTGATGCATTCATAAGACATGTTTTAATGATTCGCAAACAATGTGTTTGTCATCTGATATTCTAGTTGCCTTCTGTGCCGGGGGTTCGTACAGTACTGTTGGGGAAGAGTAATAAATGCACAACAAGTTTATCAAGTAGACAGCATCAGTGTTCAGTGGAGAAGAGCGGGAAAAGGAGCTGCGAGAGATATATGTAGTAGATAGATGGGAGGAGCGGCGCGGTCACGCCGCGGTCGCCCCGCCCTTCCATGACTCTCAGCACACTCCCGGCGGCAAGATAAAAGATATGTCGACGAGATAGATAATTAGATCTGCACTGACTCCAACAAAAATGCGTCTAGACAATCTGGTATTGTGAAAAATACTTGCGAAAGTTGAAAACCAAATAAATGGACAAAATATTTTGAAACTTAGATCAATTTACATACTAAGTCCTGAGAAGAACTGCAAAGTTATTCGGCAGAAAAATTGACGACATAAGTCGGCAAAAATACTAAGACTCAAAGCAATGTACTTACAATTAATACTGACAATCGATATGGTGAGAATAATATGGGACTTTGAAATTTGTATATGGGAAGATAGATAATGTAGATATTAGATGGTAGATGTATACATAGATTAATAGTAGTTGTTGGCACCCTCCTGGCGGGCAAGATAAGGTAAATTCTTGAATTGGTCCCTCTCTTTTCTGCTTCGAGGGAGAAGAAAGATGAGAAGGTGAAGTACACAAGCCATGGCTCTTAGATTAGATGAGCAGAGAAGTCGGTGAAAGAAGACAAAGAGAGATCGCCGCTTGTTGAATAGAAGCTGCGGTAGGGCAGAGAGATGTGGTGGCTGCTCATTCACACTTTTGTCACACCTTTTCTCTTTCTCCTCTCCCTTGCCTTCTAGAGTTTTCTCTCTCTCCTTCTGTTCTATGTTTGAAGATGTTTGGCAGCGGGCCGTTTCACAATTTTCTTCTCTCTCTTCTCTCTCTTCCCTTTCCTGATCGGAAGGTGTTCGGCCGCGTGCCTTCTCCCTATTGTTTTTGGTGTCTGGAAGAGAGGATGCGGCTTCTACCGTACTCAGCGAACAAAGGGAAGGCGAGAGAGACTGATCGGTTACAGATAGAAAGGAGTCAGAGATGTTTGGAAATGGAGAAGGAGATTTTTCTCTCTCTCCTTTTTCCTTATCGAAAGATGTTCGGCCGCGTGCCTTCTCCCTTATGTTTTTAGCGTCTGGAAGCGAGGATGCTGCTTCTACCGAATTCAGCGAACAAAGGGAAGAAGGGGGAGAGAGAGACTGATCAGTTAGAGATAGGAAGGAGTTAGAGATGTTTGGCAATGGAGAATTGGAGGATGGAAAGATAGTAGAGAATGGAAATGCAGTGTCCTCCTGATCTCCTAACAGTCTCTTAACAGGCCAAGATGAAGTGGGTAAAACCATTCAAGATGGTCTTTTCCACCACAGCTGATTATCATTTCGCTCATTAGATGAAATACCACGTGTTGCTAACTCGGCCGAATTATCCGCTAAGGACACATGGTATAAAGATGTACATAGATTGAAAGAAGAAGAAATGGAAGCAAGAATTTTAGCGATATTTTTGTGCCTAGATGATTGGCGAAATTGTTGTAAGACAATTTCAGAATCAGAAAAAAGATGTATAGGTGCCACAGATATGTTAGTCCCTTTTAGTGCATTTAGGATGAATGCACCAAAGAAAAACATAGGCACAGGCTGTGTAAGCGAGTGCTGACTCATCCGCAAAGACGCATAGATCGCATGTGTATGAGAGAGATGAGACGAGCAGATGAGGCGAAAGAAAACGAGACAGAGAAGAAGAGAAGCTAGAGATCTCGCATTGAATTTTCGCCCAGAGTTCGCTTTCTTCTTTGTCAAGCGGGGAGTCCCAATCATATTTTTTCTTCCATAAAGATTGAATGAAGATTTTTGATCAGCTAGATGAATGTGATGATTCAATTTCCAGGGAAACTGGACATAGATGATACCATTTCTTACAGAAATGTTGGAGTGAAATTCTCTAATGGCCTGCTCTTTTATTTTTGCTCTTATTAATATAACAGAGTAGACTGCAGATTGGCTAGAGAGAATAGAAGAGAGCGGCGGGAGAGATGAAACTGACAGCTCAAAAGGGCTAACAGAGGGAAGGGAGCTGTTCCCCCCTATTGACTGACTGTCCCTTCGTATGTCAGCCTCGCCGTCTTCCTCCCCGTCCTCGACACCGGTTGCTGCCGTTGATGCAGCCATTTGTTGTTCCGGCGGCGATGCCGAGATGAGTAGGGCCAAGTTGACAGCCGGAGTTGGCAGATTATTTAGATTCCTTTGTGAGTTGTTACTCGGAAAAGATGGAGAGCGCCTGTCTCTGCTCTCTCCTCTTGGCTCTCTCTCTCTCAGCTGATTGCTGCAGCCGCGCCATCGTAATTGATTGCGCCAGAAATCGCGAGAGGGAACACGTGAGCGAGAGATAGAGCGAGTGTAACGGTTAGACCGAGAGACAGAGCGGGGACAGATAGAGCGATGATGACAGCGGTCGCACTGGCGACAAGGAGGCTTAGGGCATCTGCCAGAATAGTGATCTGTTTCCAGACAATTCCAGCATGCGAGTCTTTCAGATATTTTGTTTCTTCGGTCTCCCTGATCAGATATTTTTCTGCATTCTTCTGATAGATGATTATTGCCACAGAAAAGGCATTTCGGGGCAGTTGCAGATGTTTTTAGTGCTGCAGATACAAAAGATTCAGATGGATCACTGGTTGAGATAGAGGATACAATAGATGGATCATCAGTTTTGCAGGCGATTTGTTCTTGTGCAGCGATTTCTTCTTGCTCAGAAACAGATGAGACAGATTGCTGCTGATACGGTATATCAGAAGGAGGGGGAACATGAATCTGATATGTTGCCTGAGGGCGATTTTGGTAGAGTGTAGGAGTGGGCGCTTGTGGTAGAGGCGCAGTATGGTCAATCTGCAAGCCAGGTGGTTGTGAAAAAGATGAGAAAGATTGCTGATAGATTGCCGGAGGTGGCGCCCTCATCGCAGAGGCAGAAGAGTTGATCTGCCTATCTTCCATGTTAGGCTGGTTTGGGATTGCTGACTTATAATTTTGAGATAAGAAATTAGCTCTCTGAGACAAATAAGATGTCAAATGAGATGGGGTTTGAGTGGTAAAACCCGGAGAAATGCCGACAGTGCGTGACGGCGCTGGTATGGCGTGTCTAGAATCGGCGCGCGATTCCATCGGCGTTAGGTTGGGGATTTCATCCAGAAGAGATCCGGCTTCGCCGAACCGTACATCTAGGATAATCATCGCGGTGTCCACTTGGTCGAAGAATTCTGCCGTCTTATTATCTTCTAGATATTGTATGATAATCGGATGAACTTCTTCCAGATTTTCACAATCCAAGATTCGTTGTAGATGAGAGCTGTAAGTCGTAATGATTTTATTTTTCTTTGTTAGATATGCACGTGTGGTATTGATCGTGCTGATAGTAGAATGTAGGATTCTCGTGGCGGTAGAAGGATCATTAGATTGAAGTGAGAGCGGGGTAGAATAAGATTGAGATATTGTAAGCATTTCCATGAGTCCCTTATCTCTCAGGACTCGTGAAAGCTGCCGCTTGGCTGTTGAGATTGCTTCTTTCACTTCTTCACTAGATTCTAGATCAAAGAGATCCGAGTGATTAGCTGGCTGATCCGATGACGAGAGATCAGCAGTTGACATGTCGTCAAGAGTTGTTCAAACAAGTAATAAAATTGACAGGAGGCCGACGAGAGGAGGGCTGGTGGTCGCTCAAGTCGGGTACGGCAAGGTTGACGAGAGGCACGGACCCAGAGGGCTTGTGATCACTCTTGTCAGGGGAAAATGGGGAATGGGAACAACAATGGTTGACGAGAGGCACGGACCCGGAGGGCTGGTGATCACTCCCGTCAGGGGAAATGGGAACAGACTGTGTTTCCCGGCCGACGCACCAATTGTGCCGGGGGTTCGTACACTACTGTTGGGGAAGAGTAATAAATGCACAACAAGTTTATCAAGTAGACAGCATCAGTGTTCAGTGGAGAAGAGCGGGAAAAGGAGCTGCGAGAGATATATGTAGTAGATAGATGGGAGGAGCGGCGCGGTCACGCCGCGGTCGCCCCGCCCCTCAATGACTCTCAGCACACCTTCTTTCTCGTTCGAATCCTCGCTCTCGTTGGATACGCCCTAGCATATTCGAGTATAAAATGAATATCCAGTTATGCTTAGACTTTTTCCATGACTAATAACAGAATGCAAACCGCTGCTTTATTCAATGGGACTCAAGGATCCATTTTGTTTGCGCCAATATTCATGAATGCTGTCTGTTTCGTTTCCTGCTCGGGTCGTACTATAAGCCGAGACAGACTACCGTATGCCAGAAGAGGAAGTCGAGTAAAAGTAGGGAAATCAGCAATATTGCTCATAAGAATTCCCGAACAAAAATGAAAACAATAGAGAGTTCTTACTCCTATTGGTGACTTCCCTACTTTTATTTGTGTTCCTCCTCTTCTTCCTCTGTCAGACGGAAGAATGTCTCTGCTTATACCCGTCTCTTCCCCGCCAGGAAGCCAAGTAGACGGCATCAATATACGTAAAAGAATTTGAAAGCGCAAAGAAAGGATCCCTTGTTCCCCCGGAAGCAAGGGAACTTATCTTTACATATCTTGTTTTAAAGATCAATGTATACAGATATGTATGTATCTGAGAGAATGTGAGAAAATTAAGAAAAGAATCAGGGAACTAAAATAATAGTAGCGGGAAAGTGCAGAGAAGAAGAATTCGGTCTTCTACAGCTAAAAGTGAACCTCGAGTGTGAGAAGGACACGGTAGACCATGAGGAGTGACTCGTCTTCAATGGCGTATGCGTACGTGTAAATCGGAGTGGTGCAATTGCCAGCCATTTCGGAACTGTCTGCGACCTTCGTGGACCCTTTTGCTCCTTTGAAAGTCTGCTCGGCCTATCTTATGATGCGGTTTCTCAGGCGGACCGCCATTTATTTGCATCGCGCGATTATACCTTTTAAATTCCTGTGCATTAACATTACTGTCATTTGAACAGATGTAGCAAGCATAGATCGCTTTAAAATAACCAAGGCAAGCAAGCAAAAATGTGACTTGTACACATGACTGGGCAAAATTACAACCCTTGGGTGGTTCGCACTACCATCTCGAAATCAAGAAACTAATTGCTACTTTCTACAGATCACTGATAACAGGAATGGAGTAGACAGATGTGAAAAAACAGATATGAATTATGCTTACTTAAAGTACGCTACAAACTACATAGATTCGCTATTCCGATCGGAATAGCAACCTATATTTTCTCGCTTCGTATCCTGTGTATATGATGCCTGCACACAGTAAACAAAACACGCATTTTGGCAATTTAAATGTAGATTATCAATATTAGCACGATATAAGCACTTGAATGTCTTTATTATTATTATTTTTTATTTATTCTTTGACTTATATTTCATAAAAGTTGGACAGGCAGTCCAGAATAGCAAAGCTGAAATGAATCATTATTTTAAGTATCTCAATGATTCTCTATTTCCATCGTAGGCTCCGGCGAAATGGTCTAGTCTTTTCAAGCACCATCGGAAACAACAGTTCAGCAAGTAGAACAACGATAGAAAGGCCGACGAGGGGAAGAAAAATGGGAAGCAGCTGCTCAAAGACGCTCATCCTGTAATTTTGTCATAGCTTGTTATGATATCGTATTGAGCAAATATCTATTAAAATTGATAACGAAAGCATTATAATATTTTCTTTCATTCATACTGATATGTCTATAAAAAGAATAATGAAATATGTATCGACAATAATGTAGATATATAACAAATTACCTAAGAGCATCAGCTTCAGAAATCTTTGGCTTTCGTGGTTCGATGAAACGGTAAACATCCGAAAACCGTGTTATCAAGAAGGTTTTCATCTGCAAAAATTATAATAAGTAAATTTTTCAAAAATTTTGTGAATGTAAATTTGAGTTGAATACGGCATGTTTGATAATGAGACAGACTAATTGCTAGTTCCAAACGTCTAATTTCGATTACTGATTGAACTACGATAAGGAAAGTGATTGAAGCACTGAATCTAGATAACATACAGGTTTTTTTAAAGCGTTTTGGGATTATACCACGTCATGGATTTGTACTACAATATGACATGCTCACCGAGTCCTCGGCAAAGATGCTGAGAATAATGCGCTGTAGTGCTTCGATCAACCTGCTGGACACGCGGCGATTGAAGAGTAGGAGACCAGGCTCGTCTTGATGAGGCAGCGAGAAGGTGTTCCGAGGCATGGACTCGGCCAACTTGGAGCCGGTAGGATAAATCCTGCGCGCAGAGTTCCGCTCATTATTTCTTTCGTTCCTTCTAGCATAAAATTTAATAGCAAGGCTTCGTAAGTCATGAGTAAGATCACGTTTCGATTTACTTAGCTCAAGGCAAGTGCAATGTTTTAATGTCTTTTATTCTGGGCCCCAAAATTTATACGTTTTATCTATTCAGCCGCGCCTTCATTCTATGGTAAAAGTTCCGGGAGCGGTGCGGGATCTTTCAGAATTCCCGCACCGGTCCCGGAACGTTCCTGGAGAAAATCTTGAGTAGTGCGGGAAAGTTCCCGGAGAAAAAAGTGTGTCATGCGCACTAAATTTACATTCCTTTTCATGAAAATGTTTATTCGTATATTTTATTACTTTAATATAAATTTTTTTAATTAGAATTTTGTCGTAAGCTGTTCTTCCTCCTGCACTGCAAAGAAGGTCAAACTTTCCATAGGAAAGAAAAGACCATTTTAGCTTGTAACAATGACGACATGATTTTTTTTTTCATTTTTTGGCTCAAAAAATCGCTTTTTTTTAGATATATTAATAATCATTTGACTGAGAACCGGATGAATTCTCTAAAAAATAAAGTGAGAAAATATAAAGTTCTTGAGAAAAAAGTACCAAATTTTTTGTTGGAATTCATAGCTTTCTGGAAAGACGTAAGAAAGAAAGTTTGAAAGAAAGAAAGCAAGGATGAAAGTAGGAGGCAAAGTATGAAATAAGGAAAGAAAGGAAGAAAGAAAGACAGAATGTAAGTAAGAATAGGTAAATTAGAAAGTAAGAAATAAAGTAAGAAAGAAGGAAAGAAAATAAGTATGAAATATAGTAAGAAAGATAGTTGGAAAAAAAGAAAAAAAGATAGTAAGAAACAAAGTAAGAAGGAAAGAAAGAAAATAAGTAGGAAACAAACAAACTACGAAACAAAGAAAGAAAGAAATATGCCTAAAAAAAATTCCCCGGACCTAAACGCGACATGGGTCGGTAAGCGTTAGTTCCCGGAAATTGCTTTGACTGCGAGAGAAAACTAAAGATAACCACAAAATGAGAGAGGCCAGACAAACCATATCTCGAGTAAGTTTGTCTGCGCCTCCACTTTTACACGCTATTTCTCACCATTTCAAAGATGCGGGATCTTTCCCGGAGCGCTGGGTACATTTGAGCATAATCGGTCCGGTATCTTTCCCAGAGCGGTCAAGAAAACCTACGAGGTTCCATGATATAGCATATAAAAAGTCCGGGAAAGTTCCCGCACACCTCAGAACAATTTTTTTGGAGTTCCGGGACTCCTGACCGAACTTTCTTGAGAATGAAGGCGCGGCAGGAAGATGGGACAAGGTGGCTAGAACAGAGTAATTTGTCGCCTAGATGTCGCTGACATGTCTCTGAGACATCGCAGATCTTTCGCTGCCTTTCGCTGACCTGTCAATTAGGCATGGCTTCTTTCGAAGTTGTAGCATTGCGAGGTCAATGGTGAAGAGAAGTGCAATGTTGTCGTTGCCGTTGCAGAGCTCATCAAAGAGATCGCTCGTGTCAGCAATGTACTCAACGCGGCTCGTGCTATTTGAGGGGTCACCGAAGAAGAACATAAGCTGAAGAATGTATGTTTTTATTATGTAAATGTCAACATCAACTTAATTTTTTTTATCTAGGAACAATAATCTCCGTCTAAATAGAAGTGTTTTAGTCCATACTTTTTTTGCGTGGACGACTAACAATTAGAAGGTGGCAAGCTGTTTTTGTTGGTTAATTTTATTTTATCTCTCAATTGAGCAAACGGTTTCCGGGAACCAAGTATAGATATGTTCCATTTATCCAGTTATCTCAGACTGATGTGTCGTTGAGAACAAGAATACACCATACAATACAATCGTAGCAGACGCACACTCGCCGTGTCACTAACCTCTTCGGCATCAAATGCAAAGTAATAACTTAGAATTCGTAGCGATCCTTTTCGCAAGGCGGCAACAACTGTGTCAAAGGTCCTCAATGAATAGTTGTCGGGTATGACGGAAAGAGAATACTCGTTCGATGTTTTAATAAATAAATAAATCTGACACAAGTGTAGACATCTAACCATCGTTTATGCCCTGGCGCAATTGTCTTCCCGCTAAACATTGCTTGATAAAAGTCGCCAAACGTTCGCGAGGTTAGGACGAATAGTCCGTAAAGAAGGCTGGTCAAGAAGATGATTGTTGAAGAAAGCCCTAAGCTTGCTGGATAAAAGAGAAAAAAAGAGTTATCGATGTGCATGTAGGACAAAATAAATGATTCTCAAATAACCGTCCGCCGGAGTTCTTCGCCGAATCCTTGCATGGAGCAGCTTGATGAGGCCGACCGTGAAAAAGAGCATCAGGATCGCACAGAGGATGGGCGGCGGGTAGACAATGATCCTTCGCAGCGTGTGCAGTGCGTCAGGCTGCGTGCGCCGGGGCACATATAGGCCATACCATAAATTAATTGGAGATTTACGCGAAAAACTATTTTTTTTAAATTAATTAATTACATATTTATTTATTTATGTACATTCACATGTATGCATAGATAAATGAATAAATTAATTTTTTCATAAATGTTTGAAATATGTTTTGAAAAACACTATGGGGTATGCAGTACCGCGTCGTTGACTTCCCCCCCCCTTTGAACTTACGCCATTGTAGTAGAAGTAGGCGACCTTGAATTGTTTCGTCATTTCGGAAGTCACAAACAGAGGTCCCATGTCGAGCACGTCGATGCTTCCATTCTCCAGCTCATGCAAAGAGCCTTTGTAGACGCCAGAGTAGATTTCCGCTTTCGTGTCGAAAACATCAAAATTTTAATCTTGTATTTTTTTGTCGTTTAAATAAGAGGCTATAGATTCTTTGCAATACACATTACTCATTTATAGGTTGTTTAAAAAAAATTCTTTTTAAAGAAAACATAGCCTTCATTTCAACATATAGATTTTATGTTACACAGATTACCTCAATGCTGGGCAAAGCGATAAAGATATATGTATATATATATATATATATATATATATATATATATATATGTTTATAAGTATAATAATATATACAAATACTCCATTCTCCCCCATTCTAGGCTCGTCCATAAAAAAGACACCTCGTACCCGCAACAGTCTCGATCATCTTTAGCTCGAGTCCATATTTGTTGGCAAATAGACGAAAGGGCTCATAAAGTAATCCTCTAAATTTTCCAGTGAATCGGTTGCGCTCTGTTAGGATGTCCACGGGATTGTAGTAGCCGAGACGAAACAATTTTGACGCTACCATTTCTAGATGAATTAGAAAGAATATTATTAGAGATGGTACAATGTATTGAATAAACAAATATAAATTAATAATAATGTGAATGGTGGAAATGAGGGGCAAGGTGGGGAGAAACACGAGTGAACTGCATGGAGAGTGGGAGGACATATATTCATACATAAAAGGTAAGTGCACGTGCAAATAAGCGCATATCGGATGAACCTCTGACCAAGAGTTCGTACTCCCCTTTCTAAACCTGGAAAAAAGAAAAAAAAATTTCAGGTGTAACATGATCACCACCCAAACCCATATGCAAAGTTTGCAAATAAAACTAGTGTCATTCATCTTTTTTTTTTACTCTTGAAGCACAAGAGACAATTACATTGTACCGCAAACAAGAATTTCAAAAGTTCTTGCCGCTGAATTTATGAATACTTTTGTTTATCTCTACAGACAAATCAACTTATGTAGGAATACACCAACACAGGCCACTTGGAGTTTTACAGAAATGGTAATTATGCATTTCGCAGAAATGATAACTATACTATCTTGATTACCACCAACTTGTGTTAAACATTTCATTACTTTTTATGCATGTTATGCTAGTGTATTCTGGGAATAGACATCCTGGAACAATATGCCTAGGAGTCCTTTTGGAAGAATTCCTAAAACCCATCCCGTTATTGCCACGACATTTTCAGTTGAGAAAAGTAGGCGTCGCTCGTTGCAATCGGATCTTCTCTCTGCGCGGCACTCCTAAAAAGGCAAAGGGCATGTCCAGGTTCTGGCATTCATTCGCTGTTCTACCCTTGCAAGGGGCGGAAACTTTGGCCAGTATAAAAACAAACATATTAAACAGCCTCATATTCTTATCTCTATTTCAGATTACCATAGGCCATTCAGCTGCTTTAGCACTGCTGACTTACATTAATTTTCGCACTCCAAGCCACCGTTTGGCCTCTTTGCCCATTGGACAAACATTTACATCGTAAACAACACAAGGTTCAGAGAGATCATTTTGTTCGCACAAGAAAGAGGAGGAAAACTGTGTTTGCAGAAAGGCAACTCTAATCTAACTCTAACTTTAGTCAACTTAATTTGTGACAAAATGGTGTGCTACATAATTATATACATATGGTATGAATAGTTCTTTTTTCAAATTACTGTGCCAAAAAAAGGCTTAAAAGTCTGCCGACTTTTAAGAAAAAGGAGGTCCGAGGCGAATAAATAGGGTCTTGTTTTTGCCTTATTCGGTCAAGTTGAGCTAGAAAACTTCGATTGCAAGTGTCCCGAAGTCACAAAAACCCCTCTGCCCTGAGGAAATTAGCCAATATTCTCTACTTTGAATTAGCGAATATTTTATTTTCCCGCCAATTTTGAAAAAAAACTTGGCAGAGCTACGCCGACGGGGCCATTGGGGTCCAGCACTTAAAATTTATATATATGGGGCGCGCAACCAACATTTTCCGGATTTTGCTTATCACGTGCGCACACCTGCCAGTTGTTCAAGCGACTAGTTTTTGTTGAGAGAGGCAATGGGCAGTAGCACCATTTCTGTGGATTCTTCACACCGTACTTTTTAGACAATCTCTCAGGGAATTCGTGGTAGGAGTTTTTCCCTTATGGTCTCCTTTAATAGAAGCATAAGCGTCGCTTACCTCACGAGATTACTCTTGTGACATCGACGGCACAAGAGTGTCGCGATGACAGCATCACGCAAAGAGCGAACCGAGAATATTATAAAGCCAAAGATTACTGCGTAGCACCTGTAACTAGTATTTAGCTATTTATATACATATGTCAAATTTATTCATAATTCAATTTGAAAATGACAAATGTATGCATGTATGTACATACATGCATGCGCAATGAATAAATTTCTTAAAAAATAAACCAAACTCTTTCTGCGCTGAATGAGAGATAATCCGGAAGAAATAGTCGCAAAAAAGTGAAAAAGATATGTAAATTAACCAAATTATGAACCATATTTGAAGCATGTTGATGAAGGCGTTGTTGAGCCCCATGAGCTGCCAGCGCTTCGGCCCGTTATGGGCGTCCAAGACAAACGAGATGACGATGACCACGGGGATCGCGAGGAAGATGACTACGCCAGCGCCGAGCGACCCGTGCCGCACCAGCTGAAGTAATTGGCTAACTAGTCAAAAGTGTATGAATCGGCAAAGAAGCCTTCATTGGTTACGAAAGTAAATGAATTTGCTGCGAACGAGGCCATTACAGACATTGGGAGGGCTGCCGAAGGTCAGTAGGAGGATATTATAGAGTACAAGCTAAATGTTTTTTTGTCTCTTTCTTCGCCTTTCCACGACACATTCCTTCACTATTTTGTGTTGTCACGGCGAAATGTTAATTTCATGGGCAATAAAAAAATAAATGAATCGGCTAAGAACGAGGCCATTATAGAGATTGAGAACGAATCTCTCTAAAGTGAACATTTCATTCCATAATTTGATGAAGTATAAGAAATGTGACTGAGTGATGTGCCGCTGTTTGAAAGACGAACACAAATACTTGTAAAAAAAAAACTGCATATGTTTTTTCAACGGTCACGCTTTTTTATTTGCAATTTGTATTCTCATTTGTTGCTACCTAAATCTCCGGCGTGCCTGTCAATGCATTCTTTAGGATAAATATGTCACATTGTATGCTGCAGCAAGTCGTGTCCTTTAATGATATTTCTTACAATTAATGAAAACGCTGCCTTGTAACTTGATATCTGATGTCATCACAAGACGCCTTCAAAGAAGTCATTCATGACTTCATGACACTGCGCCAAAAGATGAAACCTTTAAAATGAGAAGGTTTTCCCGTAGCTGCGTCCGTAGACTGAGAGTGTAGTCAGTGAATCCTGTCGATTCCAACAGACGAACTCTTCTCTCGTTCAGCCGTAAGATGACGAAATAGACCTGAAAGTTCTTACGTTGGCGAAATAGATCATAAAGTGTGCATTCATTCGCACTCCTAGGGCTATAGCTTTCAAATATAATTATAATTTCTATTTGATTAATATCTTTATAGACACATTATGTTGTCCCAGAAAGATAGTCACGTTTCATGCTTTTATGACTTTTGCAACTGACGCAGACACTCGCTACGATTGGCAGAAGTAGCGAAGTTATATAGTAGAGCGAGTTAAGATAACCTGATTGTGAGAAGACAAATTATTACTTGGATATCTCAACCATTTTTGTACTTGCGGGGGAAGTTCAGTCGGTAATTCCAGTTTTTTTTTGTTTGCCCATGAAATGTCAAATGGTGCGCGCTGATTTCGTCATGATTGAGGGCGGCTGCCTTTGAAATCTCCTTTTTATATCAATTGCGCCAGCGGTCAATAGAGCATCGGACGTATGCCACCGAATGGACCATCATGAGATATGATGGTACTTAAAGTGAATAAACGTATGCAAGGTTATCTTTACGGATTTGACCGCAGCGCAATTTTCCGCTACTCGATTGACCGCTACTCAATCGATCGCAACTAAATTGACATATCCCCCATTTTCAGGTGCAATTCTATATGTACATTTAAATAAAAAATTGAGCAAAGCAATGCGTACATTCTGTCAGAAGAAATGTAACAATCGCTGTAAACAAGGCATTGAACGTAATCATCGTGACGGAAATGTAAATTCGCGACGTGCGTTCGTAGTCGTACACGAGTGCCGTTGCAATGGCTCTAAATGTTGGCGATCAATATTCAATCAATATTCAAGATTCGTCATTCAGGCATTTTCACGCTGATTGTGAGACGTGAGAAATTCAAAACGTGCCATAAATGCCGGATTTGCGGAGATTAACTTCGTTATGCTTTTAAAAGCAAGTGAACGCGTTGAAGACTTTCTAGAAGCCTCTTTCCTATTCCTTTTTGACTCGCCAAACCTCTCAATGACGACGCATATCGCAATGTGGATCGAGTAGTACATGCCTAGCATGCGCACTCCGGACAGGTATCGCAGCACGTCTCCATTGGGCTCTCAAGAAAAAGGACAACATCGGAGAAGAAGTTGATTAAATAAGTCGATTTGTCTTCTTGAGAAGATGTACAAATGGCAGATAGCACAAGCATATAATAGTGTGAAGGGGTGGCGGCGGATGTAAAATTTCACATGATTTTCGGTGATCGCTCTCCTTTTAATTTGAATTTGATCTATATCCATAATTTACGAAGAAGAAGAAGAAGAAACAGACCATAATAGCCAAAGGCCTTGTATTCGCCGAGAAGGAGCTGCACAGCACGGGCGTACATGTTGAGCTGCCACGCTGCGTAGCATGAACTCAAGAGCAGCGTCAGATTGATGTGCACGACACGGATGCGCAGGATGACTGGATGTAGAACGGTGATGAGCACGGCGACCACAGCCAGTGAGCATGTCTGCAGAACGAGAATGATATATGTATATGTATGTGGGAATGCTGCTATTGCACAACATACACACTATAAACATACACTTTTATAACAATTAATCGAAATGGAAGAAGAAGAAACGGAGGAGATATAAGAGATGTGTGAACAGATGAATCAGTGATGATATGGTTATAAGTATTGATTTTCCACAAATTTCTTTATGATACTATTTCCATTAAATATCCTTGATATGTACAAATATTTATATTATATTCGTTTTTTTTATTTAGTAAGTAAGTTGCATGTTTATGTTTATGGAAAACAAATATTTCAAAGACAAAAGTAGACTAATAAAAATACTGACATACCTCGAGCGCGCGAATGACTCGGTAAACACTGCGGTAAGTGTCGTCGTTGAAGAAGTCGTCGTAGGCAAACAACAGCGTTGGGCATGTCTCATTTGACATTTAGACGAGATGACGAGCACTCAGGTTCTGTTCGAAGAGCAAAATGACGATAGTAGCTGAAGGCGCAATCTTTCACGTGGTGTCAGCTGAGATGGAGAAACAGAGAGAGAGAGAGAGAGAGAGAGTGAGAGAGAAGGTTTAGGGAAAAAGAGAGAAACTGGAAGAAAAGAGAGAGAGAGAGAGAGAGAGAGAGAGAGAGAGAGAGAGAGAGAGAGAGTAAAATAAGGGGATAGGATTCTTCCAAGAGAGAAAAAGAAAATAGGAAAGAAATGGAGAGATTATTAACGCGGAGAGTCCCCGGGCACTCCCTCTCAATGAAATGTACATGTACGAATAGACCTTTTTACACCTGTTGAGAGCATGTGGGATTTTGCCTTTTTGGAATAATATAAAAAATATACTCTCCGTCATCATTCAAACTAAAGAAAAGGAAATTGATGTGTACTTTGATCTCGATAAAAGGGTATTCGTGGCAAGAAAAGTTTCAAAACTATTGGTACTTATTAAGAGAGCCAATCTGAGAGACTCGAGCACGGGCATGTCGGGAACAAAATAATTTTTTTGATTTTTTATTCCTTCTAATGGCTTATGTAGCACCCTACAGATATCCCAAAAAATTGTTCCAAAAATTTTTTTCTGTTATTTCACCATGGATATGCACCGAAAACCCGAAAAAACTCAAATGATCATAACTTTGTTCGTTGTTGAGATATATTAATTTTGAACTGTTTATTCAATTCCAAATTTAAAGGCAGGCGCACAAAACTCGTGTTAATCACTTTTTAAAAATATTTCATTAAAGGCCTCATTTTGGCATTTTAATATTTCGAGTGGTGCGTTTGGGGCATAAAACCCCCCCCCCCATGTCAAAAAGCTGAAAGCACCACGTGAAAGAGCGACCTTTGTTACCCCTATTTAGATACATTTCATTCAGAAATCCGGTCCCCAATTTTACAACATTTTGACTTGAAGCGCGTGAGTCGGTCAAAATGGCGCATTTTTTGGCCGCCGAGGCACCGCGCAAGCGCATTCATCGATCCATAACTGCGCTCATTGTCAATATTATAAAATCGTAAGTATATCATCTTAGAGCTCTCACGGAGATCTTCAAATGTTACATACATACTTTTATTGAAAAGTTTCAATTTATATGGGAAATTTCGTTCTGTACAATTAGAAGGCTTACAAATCTACTTTAAGAGCATTTTCTCCTGTCGAGACATACATCATAAGAAAGAGGATAAAATTTACTACAATATGAACCTCTTTCAATGGAATTCCATGTATACGATCTTTTGTTATAAGCCATAAGAGCAGGATAGCAAGGCCTTATGGAAAAACTGTAGAAAAAAGGATTGGAATATTCTAATTCGAATTTGGAATATTCCAATTCGAATAACCTAAAATGTGAATTCTTGGGCAAAATGACAGCGACGCTGCTGGCACTACTTTTATGATTTATAACAAAAGATCGTATGCATGGAATTCCATTGAAAGGGGTTGATCTTGTAGCAAATTTCATCCTCTTTCTTATGATGTATGTTTCGACAGGAGAAAATGTTTTTTAAAGTAGATTTTTAAGCCTTCTAATTGTACTGAACGAAATTTCCCATATAAATTGAAACTTTTCAATAAAAGTATGTATGTAACATTTGAAGATCTCCGTGAGAGCTCTAAGATGGTATACTTACGATTTTATCATATTGACATTGAGCGCAGTTATGGATCGATTAATGCGCTTGCGCGGCCGAAAAATGCGCCATTTTGACCTACTCGCGCGCTTCAAGTCAAAATGTTGTAAAATTGGGGACCGGATTTCTGAATGAAATGTATCTAAATAGGGGTAACAAAGGTCGCTCTCTCACGTGGTGCTTTCAGCTTTTTGACATGGGGGGGGTTTTTATGAACCAAACGCACCTCTCGAAATATTAAAATGTCAAAATGAGGCCTTTAAAAAAATATTTTTAAAAAGTGATTAACACGAGTTTTGTACGCCTTTAAATTTGGAATTGAATAAACAGTTCAAAATTAATATATCTCAGCAACGAACAAAGTTAAGATCATTTGAGTTTTTACGGGTTTTCGGTGCATATCCATGGTGAAATAACAGAAAAAAATTTTTGGAACCATTTTTTTGGGATCTCTGTAGGGTGCTACATAAGCCATTAGAAGGAATAAAAAATCAAAAAAAAAAAATTTTGTTCCCGACATGTCTCGTATAGAGGCCTGCTCGAACCTCTCAGATTGGCTCTCTTAATAAGAGAAATTCCTTTATG
>CALZFC010000060.1:1105000-1112500 GCA_945643635.1 Allodiplogaster sudhausi | reverse complement strand
AATCCGACTGCACTCAACTGCAACATTGGAAAGCTTGCGTGGTTGACAGCGGACAAGATGAACTGTTCGAGTGGCGTCTTCTATGCGAACAACAAGATGACCAATCCGACTGCACTCAACTGCAACATTGGAAAGCTTGCGTGGTTGACAGCGGACAAGATGAACTGTTCGAGTGGCGTCTTCTATGCGAACAACAAGATGACCAATCCGACTGCACTCAACTGCAACATTGGAAAGCTTGCGTGGTTGACAGCGGACAAGATGAACTGTTCGAGTGGCGTCTTCTATGCGAACAACAAGATGACCAATCCGACTGCACTCAACTGCAACATTGGAAAGCTTGCGTGGTTGACAGCGGACAAGATGAACTGTTCGAGTGGCGTCTTCTATGCGAACAACAAGATGACCAATCCGACTGCACTCAACTGCAAGATTGGAAAGCTTGCGTGGTTGACAGCGGACAAGATGAACTGTTCGAGTGGCGTCTTCTATGCGAACAACAAGATGACCAATCCGACTGCACTCAACTGCAAGATTGGAAAGCTTGCGTGGTTGACAGCGGACAAGATGAACTGTTCGAGTGGCGTCTTCTATGCGAACAACAAGATGACCAATCCGACTCCACTCAACTGCAAGATTGGAAAGCTTGCGTGGTTGACAGCGGACAAGATGAACTGTTCGAGTGGCGTCTTCTATGCGAACAACAAGATGACCAATCCGACTGCACTCAACTGCAAGATTGGAAAGCTTGCGTGGTTGACAGCGGACAAGATGAACTGTTCGAGTGGCGTCTTCTATGCGAACAACAAGATGACCAATCCGACTGCACTCAACTGCAAGATTGGAAAGCTTGCGTGGTTGACAGCGGACAAGATGAACTGTTCGAGTGGCGTCTTCTATGCGAACAACAAGATGACCAATCCGACTGCACTCAACTGCAACATTGGAAAGCTTGCGTGGTTGACAGCGGACAAGATGAACTGTTCGAGTGGCGTCTTCTATGCGAACAACAAGATGACCAATCCGACTGCACTCAACTGCAAGATTGGAAAGCTTGCGTGGTTGACAGCGGACAAGATGAACTATTCGAGTGGCGTCTTCTATGCGAACAACAAGATGACCAATCCGACTGCACTCAACTGCAAGATTGGAAAGCTTGCGTGGTTGACAGCGGACAAGATGAACTGTTCGAGTGGCGTCTTCTATGCGAACAACAAGATGACCAATCCGACTGCACTCAACTGCAAGATTGGAAAGCTTGCGTAGTTGACAGCGGACAAGATGAACTGTTCGAGTGGCGTCTTCTATGCGAACAACAAGATGACCAATCCGACTCCACTCAACTGCAAGATTGGAAAGCTTGCGTGGTTGACAGCGGACAAGATGAACTGTTCGAGTGGCGTCTTCTATGCGAACAACAAGATGACGAATCCGACTGCACTCAACTGCAAGATTGGAAAGCTTGAGTGGTTGACAGCGGACAAGATGAACTGTTCGAGTGGCGTCTTCTATGCGAACAACAAGATGACCAATCCGACTCCACTCAACTGCAAGATTGGAAAGCTTGCGTGGTTGACAGCGGACAAGATGAACTGTTCGAGTGGCGTCTTCTATGCGAACAACAAGATGACCAATCCGACTGCACTCAACTGCAAGATTGGAAAGCTTGCGTGGTTGACAGCGGACAAGATGAACTATTCGAGTGGCGTCTTCTATGCGAACAACAAGATGACCAATCCGACTGCACTCAACTGCAAGATTGGAAAGCTTGCGTGGTTGACAGCGGACAAGATGAACTGTTCGAGTGGCGTCTTCTATGCGAACAACAAGATGACCAATCCGACTCCACTCAACTGCAAGATTGGAAAGCTTGCGTGGTTGACAGCGGACAAGATGAACTGTTCGAGTGGCGTCTTCTATGCGAACAACAAGATGACCAATCCGACTGCACTCAACTGCAAGATTGGAAAGCTTGCGTGGTTGACAGCGGACAAGATGAACTGTTCGAGTGGCGTCTTCTATGCGAACAACAAGATGACCAATCCGACTGCACTCAACTGCAACATTGGAAAGCTTGCGTGGTTGACAGCGGACAAGATGAACTGTTCGAGTGGCGTCTTCTATGCGAACAACAAGATGACCAATCCGACTGCACTCAACTGCAACATTGGAAAGCTTGCGTGGTTGACAGCGGACAAGATGAACTGTTCGAGTGGCGTCTTCTATGCGAACAACAAGATGACCAATCCGACTGCACTCAACTGCAACATTGGAAAGCTTGCGTGGTTGACAGCGGACAAGATGAACTGTTCGAGTGGCGTCTTCTATGCGAACAACAAGATGACCAATCCGACTGCACTCAACTGCAACATTGGAAAGCTTGCGTGGTTGACAGCGGACAAGATGAACTGTTCGAGTGGCGTCTTCTATGCGAACAACAAGATGACCAATCCGACTGCACTCAACTGCAACATTGGAAAGCTTGCGTGGTTGACAGCGGACAAGATGAACTGTTCGAGTGGCGTCTTCTATGCGAACAACAAGATGACCAATCCGACTGCACTCAACTGCAAGATTGGAAAGCTTGCGTGGTTGACAGCGGACAAGATGAACTATTCGAGTGGCGTCTTCTATGCGAACAACAAGATGACCAATCCGACTGCACTCAACTGCAAGATTGGAAAGCTTGCGTGGTTGACAGCGGACAAGATGAACTGTTCGAGTGGCGTCTTCTATGCGAACAACAAGATGACCAATCCGACTCCACTCAACTGCAAGATTGGAAAGCTTGCGTGGTTGACAGCGGACAAGATGAACTGTTCGAGTGGCGTCTTCTATGCGAACAACAAGATGACCAATCCGACTCCACTCAACTGCAAGATTGGAAAGCTTGCGTGGTTGACAGCGGACAAGATGAACTGTTCGAGTGGCGTCTTCTATGCGAACAACAAGATGACGAATCCGACTGCACTCAACTGCAAGATTGGAAAGCTTGAGTGGTTGACAGCGGACAAGATGAACTGTTCGAGTGGCGTCTTCTATGCGAACAACAAGATGACCAATCCGACTCCACTCAACTGCAAGATTGGAAAGCTTGCGTGGTTGACAGCGGACAAGATGAACTGTTCGAGTGGCGTCTTCTATGCGAACAACAAGATGACCAATCCGACTGCACTCAACTGCAAGATTGGAAAGCTTGCGTGGTTGACAGCGGACAAGATGAACTATTCGAGTGGCGTCTTCTATGCGAACAACAAGATGACCAATCCGACTGCACTCAACTGCAAGATTGGAAAGCTTGCGTGGTTGACAGCGGACAAGATGAACTGTTCGAGTGGCGTCTTCTATGCGAACAACAAGATGACCAATCCGACTCCACTCAACTGCAAGATTGGAAAGCTTGCGTGGTTGACAGCGGACAAGATGAACTGTTCGAGTGGCGTCTTCTATGCGAACAACAAGATGACCAA
Source organism: Allodiplogaster sudhausi (assembly GCA_945643635.1). Lineage (NCBI taxonomy): Eukaryota > Metazoa > Nematoda > Chromadorea > Rhabditida > Diplogasteridae > Allodiplogaster > Allodiplogaster sudhausi. Next base: position 1,109,030 of record CALZFC010000060.1, on the reverse strand, counting down.
TCCGACTGCACTCAACTGCAAGATTGGAAAGCTTGCGTGGTTGACAGCGGACAAGATGAACTGTTCGAGTGGCGTCTTCTATGCGAACAACAAGATGACCAATCCGACTGCACTCAACTGCAACATTGGAAAGCTTGCGTGGTTGACAGCGGACAAGATGAACTGTTCGAGTGGCGTCTTCTATGCGAACAACAAGATGACCAATCCGACTGCACTCAACTGCAACATTGGAAAGCTTGCGTGGTTGACAGCGGACAAGATGAACTGTTCGAGTGGCGTCTTCTATGCGAACAACAAGATGACCAATCCGACTGCACTCAACTGCAACAATGGAAAGCTTGCGTGGTTGACAGCGGACAAGATGAACTGTTCGAGTGGCGTCTTCTATGCGAACAACAAGATGACCAATCCGACTGCACTCAACTGCAACATTGGAAAGCTTGCGTGGTTGACAGCGGACAAGATGAACTGTTCGAGTGGCGTCTTCTATGCGAACAACAAGATGACCAATCCGACTGCACTCAACTGCAACATTGGAAAGCTTGCGTGGTTGACAGCGGACAAGATGAACTGTTCGAGTGGCGTCTTCTATGCGAACAACAAGATGACCAATCCGACTGCACTCAACTGCAAGATTGGAAAGCTTGCGTGGTTGACAGCGGACAAGATGAACTATTCGAGTGGCGTCTTCTATGCGAACAACAAGATGACCAATCCGACTGCACTCAACTGCAAGATTGGAAAGCTTGCGTGGTTGACAGCGGACAAGATGAACTGTTCGAGTGGCGTCTTCTATGCGAACAACAAGATGACCAATCCGACTCCACTCAACTGCAAGATTGGAAAGCTTGCGTGGTTGACAGCGGACAAGATGAACTGTTCGAGTGGCGTCTTCTATGCGAACAACAAGATGACCAATCCGACTGCACTCAACTGCAAGATTGGAAAGCTTGCGTGGTTGACAGCGGACAAGATGAACTGTTCGAGTGGCGTCTTCTATGCGAACAACAAGATGACCAATCCGACTGCACTCAACTGCAACATTGGAAAGCTTGCGTGGTTGACAGCGGACAAGATGAACTGTTCGAGTGGCGTCTTCTATGCGAACAACAAGATGACCAATCCGACTGCACTCAACTGCAACATTGGAAAGCTTGCGTGGTTGACAGCGGACAAGATGAACTGTTCGAGTGGCGTCTTCTATGCGAACAACAAGATGACCAATCCGACTGCACTCAACTGCAAGATTGGAAAGCTTGCGTGGTTGACAGCGGACAAGATGAACTGTTCGAGTGGCGTCTTCTATGCGAACAACAAGATGACCAATCCGACTGCACTCAACTGCAACATTGGAAAGCATGCGTGGTTGACAGCGGACAAGATGAACTGTTCGAGTGGCGTCTTCTATGCGAACAACAAGATGACCAATCCGACTGCACTCAACTGCAACATTGGAAAGCTTGCGTGGTTGACAGCGGACAAGATGAACTGTTCGAGTGGCGTCTTCTATGCGAACAACAAGATGACCAATCCGACTGCACTCAACTGCAAGATTGGAAAGCTTGCGTGGTTGACAGCGGACAAGATGAACTGTTCGAGTGGCGTCTTCTATGCGAACAACAAGATGACCAATCCGACTGCACTCAACTGCAAGATTGGAAAGCTTGCGTGGTTGACAGCGGACAAGATGAACTGTTCGAGTGGCGTCTTCTATGCGAACAACAAGATGACCAATCCGACTGCACTCAACTGCAACATTGGAAAGCTTGCGTGGTTGACAGCGGACAAGATGAACTGTTCGAGTGGCGTCTTCTATGCGAACAACAAGATGACCAATCCGACTGCACTCAACTGCAAGATTGGAAAGCTTGCGTGGTTGACAGCGGACAAGATGAACTGTTCGAGTGGCGTCTTCTATGCGAACAACAAGATGACCAACCCGACTGCACTCAACTGCAACATTGGAAAGCTTGCGTGGTTGACAGCGGACAAGATGAACTGTTCGAGTGGCGTCTTCTATGCGAACAACAAGATGACCAATCCGACTGCACTCAACTGCAAGATTGGAAAGCTTGCGTGGTTGACAGCGGACAAGATGAACTGTTCGAGTGGCGTCTTCTATGCGAACAACAAGATGACCAATCCGACTCCACTTAACTGCAAGATTGGAAAGCTTGCGTGGTTGACAGCGGACAAGATGAACTGTTCGAGTGGCGTCTTCTATGCGAACAACAAGATGACCAATCCGACTGCACTCAACTGCAAGACTGGAAAGCTTGCGTGGTTGACAGCGGACAAGATGAACTGTTCGAGTGGTGTCTTCTGTGCGAACAACAAGATGACCAATCCGACTGCACTCAACTGCAACATTGGAAAGCTTGCGTGGTTGACAGCGGACAAGATGAACTGTTCGAGTGGCGTCTTCTATGCGAACAACAAGATGACCAATCCGACTGCACTCAACTGCAACATTGGAAAGCTTGCGTGGTTGACAGCGGACAAGATGAACTGTTCGAGTGGCGTCTTCTATGCGAACAACAAGATGACCAATCCGACTGCACTCAACTGCAAGATTGGAAAGCTTGCGTGGTTGACAGCGGACAAGATGAACTATTCGAGTGGCGTCTTCTATGCGAACAACAAGATGACCAATCCGACTGCACTCAACTGCAAGATTGGAAAGCTTGCGTGGTTGACAGCGGACAAGATGAACTGTTCGAGTGGCGTCTTCTATGCGAACAACAAGATGACCAATCCGACTCCACTCAACTGCAAGATTGGAAAGCTTGCGTGGTTGACAGCGGACAAGATGAACTGTTCGAGTGGCGTCTTCTATGCGAACAACAAGATGACCAATCCGACTGCACTCAACTGCAAGATTGGAAAGCTTGCGTGGTTGACAGCGGACAAGATGAACTGTTCGAGTGGCGTCTTCTATGCGAACAACAAGATGACCAATCCGACTCCACTCAACTGCAAGATTGGAAAGCTTGCGTGGTTGACAGCGGACAAGATGAACTGTTCGAGTGGCGTCTTCTATGCGAACAACAAGATGACCAATCCGACTGCACTCAACTGCAAGATTGGAAAGCTTGCGTGGTTGACAGCGGACAAGATGAACTGTTCGAGTGGCGTCTTCTATGCGAACAACAAGATGACCAATCCGACTGCACTCAACTGCAACATTGGAAAGCTTGCGTGGTTGACAGCGGACAAGATGAACTGTTCGAGTGGCGTCTTCTATGCGAACAACAAGATGACCAATCCGACTGCACTCAACTGCAACATTGGAAAGCTTGCGTGGTTGACAGCGGACAAGATGAACTGTTCGAGTGGCGTCTTCTATGCGAACAACAAGATGACCAATCCGACTGCACTCAACTGCAACAATGGAAAGCTTGCGTGGTTGACAGCGGACAAGATGAACTGTTCGAGTGGCGTCTTCTATGCGAACAACAAGATGACCAATCCGACTGCACTCAACTGCAACATTGGAAAGCTTGCGTGGTTGACAGCGGACAAGATGAACTGTTCGAGTGGCGTCTTCTATGCGAACAACAAGATGACCAATCCGACTGCACTCAACTGCAACATTGGAAAGCTTGCGTGGTTGACAGCGGACAAGATGAACTGTTCGAGTGGCGTCTTCTATGCGAACAACAAGATGACCAATCCGACTGCACTCAACTGCAAGATTGGAAAGCTTGCGTGGTTGACAGCGGACAAGATGAACTATTCGAGTGGCGTCTTCTATGCGAACAACAAGATGACCAATCCGACTGCACTCAACTGCAAGATTGGAAAGCTTGCGTGGTTGACAGCGGACAAGATGAACTGTTCGAGTGGCGTCTTCTATGCGAACAACAAGATGACCAATCCGACTCCACTCAACTGCAAGATTGGAAAGCTTGCGTGGTTGACAGCGGACAAGATGAACTGTTCGAGTGGCGTCTTCTATGCGAACAACAAGATGACCAATCCGACTGCACTCAACTGCAAGATTGGAAAGCTTGCGTGGTTGACAGCGGAC
>CALZFC010000060.1:997500-1100000 GCA_945643635.1 Allodiplogaster sudhausi | reverse complement strand
TAAGCTTACAGGGCTGTTCTACTAGGTACTCTTGTCAAATCAGCGCCACGTTTGTTATAAGTAGACCACAGGAATAACCTTATCAGTGTACTCTTCAGTTTTCCTTGATATCGGTGATTACGAGATACCCTTTGAGATAGAAACGAAAGTAAGCTTGCAGGGTTGTTCTACTAGGTACTCTTGTCAATTCAGCGCCACGTTTGTTATAAGTAGATCACAGGAATAACCTTATCAGTGTACTCTTCAGTTTTCCTTGATATCGGTGATTACGAGATACCCTTTGAGATAGAAACGAAAGTAAGCTTACAGGGCTGTTCTACTAGGTACTCTTGTCAATTCAGCGCCACGTTTGTTATAAGTAGACCACAGGAATAACCTTATCAGTGTACTCTTCAGTTTTCCTTGATATCGGTGATTACGAGATACCCTTTGAGATAGAAACGAAAGTAAGCTTACAGGGTTGTTCTACTAGGTACTCTTGTCAATTCAGCGCCACGTTTGTTATAAGTAGATCACAGGAATAACCTTATCAGTGTACTCTTCAGTTTTCCTTGATATCGGTGATTACGAGATACCCTTTGAGATAGAAACGAAAGTAAGCTTACAGGGCTGTTCTACTAGGTACTCTTGTCAATTCAGCGCCACGTTTGTTATAAGTAGATCACAGGAATAACCTTATCAGTGTACTCTTCAGTTTTCCTTGATATCGGTGATTACGAGATACCCTTTGAGATAGAAACGAAAGTAAGCTTACAGGGTTGTTCTAATAGGTACTCTTGTCAATTCAGCGCCACGTTTGTTATAAGTAGACCACAGGAATAACCTTATCAGTGTACTCTTCAGTTTTCCTTGATATCGGTGATTACGAGATACCCTTTGAGATAGAAACGAAAGTAAGCTTACAGGGTTGTTCTACTAGGTACTCTTGTCAATTCAGCGCCACGTTTGTTATAAGTAGATCACAGGAATAACCTTATCAGTGTACTCTTCAGTTTTCCTTGATATCGGTGATTACGAGATACCCTTTGAGATAGAAACGAAAGTAAGCTTACAGGGTTGTTCTACTAGGTACTCTTGTCAATTCAGCGCCACGTTTGTTATAAGTAGACCACAGGAATCTCCTTATCAGAGTACTCTTCAGTTTTCCTTAATATCGGTGATAAAACGAAAACCATACCCCGTTTCCTCTCCACTTCTAAATAGGCGCGGTGTCTGTAATTCGTCTTTGAATTTGCACGTTCCCCTGTTTCCGCATGGACGGCGGGTCTGTTTGTCGTCTCTGGATTGCGCGCAAGCGAAAGATGGAGACAGACATTCAATCACACACATACACACAGAGACAGAGAGAGAGAGAGAGACAGAGAGAGACAGAAAGAAAGAGACAGAGACAGAGAGAGAGAGAGAGGGAGACTGAGAGAGAGAGAGAGAGTAAGCGAGAAAGAGAGTGAGAGAGAGAGAGAGGGAGAGAGTATTTTTGAATACTTCGTCAGTATAGAGAAGGAAAGTTGCTTGAATCGAAAGCAACTTACAAGCAACTCCCACACAGTCTGAACGACTCCTTGGCCTTCTCTGTGGTGGAGTTCGACATTGCGTCCACCGGGCACATCTTGCGAGGTCCTCGGGCTGGTCGAGAAGGACGTGGATACTTGTAGTCACTGGAAAGCACTTGCAAGCTCCACGTCCATTTGGACGTGAAGCGGAATCAATGGTTTTTGTACAGTTTAAGAGTGATGCGACGCGGAGGCGTTGCGGGCTGTAATCTGTCTCTGAATTTGCACGTAAGCGAAATAGAGGAGACAGACATTCAAACACACACGTTCAGTGAGAGAGGGAGGGAGAGGGAGAGGCAGAGAGAGAGAGGCAGAGAGAGAGAGACAGAGAGAGAGAGAGACAGAGAGAGATAGAGAGAGAGAGTTAGAGAGAGAGAGAGAAAGAGAGAGAGAGAGATAGAGAGATTGAAGAATTCTATATCTTCGGTTGTTCAGCATGATACCACGAAGATAATGCCACGTTTGTTATAAGTAGACCACAGGAATAACCTTATCAGTGTACTCTTCAGTTTTCCTTGATATCGGTGATTACGAGATACCCTTTGAGATAGAAACGAAAGTAAGCTTGCAGGGTTGTTCTACTAGGTACTCTTGTCAATTCAGCGCCACGTTTGTTATAAGTAGATCACAGGAATAACCTTATCAGTGTACTCTTCAGTTTTCCTTGATATCGGTGATTACGAGATACCCTTTGAGATAGAAACGAAAGTAAGCTTACAGGGCTGTTCTACTAGGTACTCTTGTCAATTCAGCGCCACGTTTGTTATAAGTAGACCACAGGAATAACCTTATCAGTGTACTCTTCAGTTTTCCTTGATATCGGTGATTACGAGATACCCTTTGAGATAGAAACGAAAGTAAGCTTACAGGGTTGTTCTACTAGGTACTCTTGTCAATTCAGCGCCACGTTTGTTATAAGTAGATCACAGGAATAACCTTATCAGTGTACTCTTCAGTTTTCCTTGATATCGGTGATTACGAGATACCCTTTGAGATAGAAACGAAAGTAAGCTTACAGGGTTGTTCTACTAGGTACTCTTGTCAATTCAGCGCCACGTTTGTTATAAGTAGACCACAGGAATCTCCTTATCAGAGTACTCTTCAGTTTTCCTTAATATCGGTGATAAAACGAAAACCATACCCCGTTTCCTCTCCACTTCTAAATAGGCGCGGTGTCTGTAATTCGTCTTTGAATTTGCACGTTCCCCTGTTTCCGCATGGACGGCGGGTCTGTTTGTCGTCTCTGGATTGCGCGCAAGCGAAAGATGGAGACAGACATTCAATCACACACATACACACAGAGACAGAGAGAGAGAGAGACAGAGAGAGACAGAAAGAAAGAGACAGAGACAGAGAGAGAGAGAGGGAGACTGAGAGAGAGAGAGAGTAAGCGAGAAAGAGAGTGAGAGAGAGAGAGAGGGAGAGAGTATTTTTGAATACTTCGTCAGTATAGAGAAGGAAAGTTGCTTGAATCGAAAGCAACTTACAAGCAACTCCCACACAGTCTGAACGACTCCTTGGCCTTCTCTGTGGTGGAGTTCGACATTGCGTCCACCGGGCACATCTTGCGAGGTCCTCGGGCTGGTCGAGAAGGACGTGGATACTTGTAGTCACTGTAAAGCACTTGCAAGCTCCACGTCCATTTGGACGTGAAGCGGAATCAATGGTTTTTGTACAGTTTAAGAGTGATGCGACGCGGAGGCGTTGCGGGCTGTAATCTGTCTCTGAATTTGCACGTAAGCGAAATAGAGGAGACAGACATTCAAACACACACGTTCAGTGAGAGAGGGAGGGAGAGAGAGAGGCAGAGAGAGAGAGGCAGAGAGAGAGAGAGACAGAGAGAGAGAGAGACAGAGAGAGATAGAGAGAGAGAGTTAGAGAGAGAGAGAGAAAGAGAGAGAGAGAGATAGAGAGAGGGAAGAATTCTATATCTTCGGTTGTTCAGCATGATACCACGAAGATAATGCCACGTTTGTTATAAGTAGACCACAGGAATAACCTTATCAGTGTACTCTTCAGTTTTCCTTTATATCGGTGATTACGAGATACCCTTTGAGATAGAAACGAAAGTAAGCTTGCAGGGCTGTTTACTACTAGGTACTCTTGTCAATTCAGCGCCACGTTTGTTATAAGTAGATCACAGGAATAACCTTATCAGTGTACTTTTAAGTTTTCCTTGATACCGATGATTACGGGAAAGCCTTTGAGATATAAAGAAAGTAAGCTTACAGGGCTGTTTACTACTAGGTACTCTTGTCAATTCAGCGAAACGTTTGTTATAAGTAGATCACAGGAATAACCTTATCAGTGTACTCTTCAGTTTTCCTTGATATCGGTGATTACGAGATACCCTTTGAGATAGAAACGAAAGTAAGCTTACAGGGCTGTTCTACTAGGTACTCTTGTCAATTCAGCGAAACGTTTGTTATAAGTAGATCACATTAATAACCTTATCAGTGTACTCTTCAGTTTTCCTTGATATCGGTGATTACGAGATACCCTTTGAGATAGAAACGAAAGTAAGCTTACAGGGCTGTTCTACTAGGTACTCTTGTCAATTCAGCGCCACGTTTGTTATAAGTAGACTACAGGAATAACCTTATCAGTGTACTCTTCGTTTTCCTTGATATCGGTGATTACGAGATACCCTTTGAGATAGAAACTAAAGTAAGCTTACAGGGTTGTTCTACTAGGTACTCTTGTCAATTCAGCGCCACGTTTGTTATAAGTAGATCACAGGAATAACCTTATCAGTGTACTCTTCAGTTTTCCTTGATATCGGTGATTACGAGATACCCTTTGAGATAGAAACGAAAGTAAGCTTACAGGGCTGTTCTACTAGGTACTCTTGTCAATTCAGCGCCACGTTTGTTATAAGTAGATCACAGGAATAACCTTATCAGTGTACTCTTCAGTTTTCCTTGATATCGGTGATTACGAGATACCCTTTGAGATAGAAACGAAAGTAAGCTTACAGGGTTGTTCTACTAGGTACTCTTGTCAATTCAGCGCCACGTTTGTTATAAGTAGACCACAGGAATCTCCTTATCAGAGTACTCTTCAGTTTTCCTTAATATCGGTGATAAAACGAAAACCATACCCCGTTTCCTCTCCACTTCTAAATAGGCGCGGTGTCTGTAATTCGTCTTTGAATTTGCACGTTCCCCTGTTTCCGCATGGACGGCGGGTCTGTTTGTCGTCTCTGGATTGCGCGCAAGCGAAAGATGGAGACAGACATTCAATCACACACATACACACAGAGACAGAGAGAGAGAGAGACAGAGAGAGACAGAAAGAAAGAGACAGAGACAGAGAGAGAGAGAGAGGGAGACTGAGAGAGAGAGAGAGAGTAAGCGAGAAAGAGAGTGAGAGAGAGAGAGAGGGAGAGAGTATTTTTGAATACTTCGTCAGTATAGAGAAGGAAAGTTGCTTGAATCGAAAGCAACTTACAAGCAACTCCCACACAGTCTGAACGACTCCTTGGCCTTCTCTGTGGTGGAGTTCGACATTGCGTCCACCGGGCACATCTTGCGAGGTCCTCGGGCTGGTCGAGAAGGACGTGGATACTTGTAGTCACTGGAAAGCACTTGCAAGCTCCACGTCCATTTGGACGTGAAGCGGAATCAATGGTTTTTGTACAGTTTAAGAGTGATGCGACGCGGAGGCGTTGCGGACTGTAATCTGTCTCTGAATTTGCACGTAAGCGAAATAGAGGAGACAGACATTCAAAGACACACGTTCAGTGAGAGAGGGAGGGAGAGAGAGAGGCAGAGAGAGAGAGGCAGAGAGAGAGAGAGAGAGAGAGAGAGACAGAGAGAGATAGAGAGAGAGAGTTAGAGAGAGAGAGAAAGAGAGAGGGAAGAATTCTATATCTTCGCTTGTTCAGCATGATACCACGAAGATAATGCCACGTTTGCTATGAGTAAACCTCAGGAGGCACATTATCAGTGTACTTTTAAGTTTTCCTTGATACCGATGATTACGGGAAAGCCTTTGAGATATAAAGAAAGTAAGCTTACAGGGCTGTTTACTACTAGGTACTCTAGTCAATTCAGCGAAACGTTTGTTATAAGTAGATCACAGGAATAACCTTATCAGTGTACTCTTCAGTTTTCCTTGATATCGGTGATTACGAGATACCCTTTGAGATAGAAACGAAAGTAAGCTTACAGGGCTGTTCTACTAGGTACTCTTGTCAATTCAGCGAAACGTTTGTTATAAGTAGATCACATTAATAACCTTATCAGTGTACTCTTCAGTTTTCCTTGATATCGGTGATTACGAGATACCCTTTGAGATAGAAACGAAAGTAAGCTTACAGGGCTGTTCTACTAGGTACTCTTGTCAATTCAGCGCCACGTTTGTTATAAGTAGACTACAGGAATAACCTTATCAGTGTACTCTTCGTTTTCCTTGATATCGGTGATTACGAGATACCCTTTGAGATAGAAACTAAAGTAAGCTTACAGGGTTGTTCTACTAGGTACTCTTGTCAATTCAGCGCCACGTTTGTTATAAGTAGATCACAGGAATAACCTTATCAGTGTACTCTTCAGTTTTCCTTGATATCGGTGATTACGAGATACCCTTTGAGATAGAAACGAAAGTAAGCTTACAGGGTTGTTCTACTAGGTACTCTTGTCAATTCAGCGCCACGTTTGTTATAAGTAGATCACAGGAATAACCTTATCAGTGTACTCTTCAGTTTTCCTTGATATCGGTGATTACGAGATACCCTTTGAGATAGAAACGAAAGTAAGCTTACAGGGCTGTTCTACTAATTACTCTTGTCAATTCAGCGCCACGTTTGTTATAAGTAGACCAAGGAATAACCTTATCAGTGTACTCTTCAGTTTTCCTTGATATCGGTGATTACGAGATAAACTTTGAGATAGAAACGAAAGTAAGCTTACAGGGTTGTTCTACTAGGTACTCTTGTCAATTCAGCGCCACGTTTGTTATAAGTAGACCACAGGAATCACGTTATCAGTGTTCTCTTCAGTTTTCCTTAATATCGGTGATAAAACGAAAACCATACCCCGTTTCCTCTCCACTTCTAAATAGGCGCGGTGTCTGTAATTTGTCTTTGAATTTGCACGTTCCCCTGTTTCCGCATGGACGGCGGGTCTGTTTGTCGTCTCTGGATTGCGCGCAAGCGAAAGATGGAGACAGACATTCAATCACACACATACACACAGAGACAGAGAGAGAGAGAGAGACAGAGAGAGACAGAAAGAGAGACAGAGACAGAGAGAGAGAGAGAGGGAGACTGAGAAAGAGAGAGAGAGTAAGCGAGAAAGAGAGTGAGAGAGAGAGAGAGGGAGAGAGTATTTTTGAGTACTTCGTCAGTATAGAGAAGGAAAGTTGCTTGAATCGAAAGCAACTTACAAGCAACTCCCACACAGTCTGAACGACTCCTTGGCCTTCTCTGTGGTGGAGTTCGACATTGCGTCCACCGGGCACATCTTGCGAGGTCCTCGGGCTGGTCGAGAAGGACGTGGATACTTGTAGTCACTGGAAAGCACTTGCAAGCTCCACGTCCATGTGGACGTGAAGCGGAATCAATGGTTTTTGTACAGTTTAAGAGTGATGCGACGCGGAGGCGTTGCGGGCTGTAATCTGTCTCTGAATTTGCACGTAAGCGAAAGAGAGGAGACAGACATTCAAACACACACGTTCAGTGAGAGAGGGAGGGAGAGAGAGAGGCAGAGAGAGAGAGGCAGAGAGAGAGAGAGAGAGAGAGAGAGAGAGAGAGAGAGACAGAGACAGAGAGAGATAGAGAGAGAGAGTTAGAGAGACAGAGAGAGAGAGAGATAGAGAGAGGGAAGAATTCTATATCTTCGGTTGTTCAGCATGATACCACGAAGATAATGCCACGTTTGCTATGAGTAAACCTCAGGAGGCACATTATCAGTGTACTTTTAAGTTTTCCTTGATACCGATGATTACGGGAAAGCCTTTGAGATATAAAGAAAGTAAGCTTACAGGGCTGTTCTACTAGGTACTCTTGTCAATTCAGCGAAACGTTTGTTATAAGTAGATCACAGGAATAACCTTATCAGTGTACTCTTCAGTTTTCCTTGATATCGGTGATTACGAGATACCCTTTGAGATAGAAACGAAAGTAAGCTTACAGGGCTGTTCTACTAGGTACTCTTGTCAATTCAGCGAAACGTTTGTTATAAGTAGATCACAGGAATAACCTTATCAGTGTACTCTTCAGTTTCCTTGATATCGGTGATTACGAGATACCCTTTGAGATAGAAACGAAAGTAAGCTTACAGGGCTGTTCTACTAGGTACTCTTGTCAATTCAGCGCCACGTTTGTTATAAGTAGACCACAGGAATAACCTTATCAGTGTACTCTTCAGTTTTCCTTGATATCGGTGATTACGAGATACCCTTTGAGATAGAAACGAAAGTAAGCTTACAGGGCTGTTCTACTAGGTACTCTTGTCAATTCAGCGCCACGTTTGTTATAAGTAGACCACAGGAATAACCTTATCAGTGTACTCTTCAGTTTTCCTTGATATCGGTGATTACGAGATACCCTTTGAGATAGAAACGAAAGTAAGCTTACAGGGCTGTTCTACTAGGTACTCTTGTCAATTCAGCGAAACGTTTGTTATAAGTAGATCACATTAATAACCTTATCAGTGTACTCTTCAGTTTTCCTTGATATCGGTGATTACGAGATACCCTTTGAGATAGAAACGAAAGTAAGCTTACAGGGCTGTTCTACTAGGTACTCTTGTCAATTCAGCGCCACGTTTGTTATAAGTAGACTACAGGAATAACCTTATCAGTGTACTCTTCGTTTTCCTTGATATCGGTGATTACGAGATACCCTTTGAGATAGAAACTAAAGTAAGCTTACAGGGTTGTTCTACTAGGTACTCTTGTCAATTCAGCGCCACGTTTGTTATAAGTAGATCACAGGAATAACCTTATCAGTGTACTCTTCAGTTTTCCTTGATATCGGTGATTACGAGATACCCTTTGAGATAGAAACGAAAGTAAGCTTACAGGGTTGTTCTACTAGGTACTCTTGTCAATTCAGCGCCACGTTTGTTATAAGTAGATCACAGGAATAACCTTATCAGTGTACTCTTCAGTTTTCCTTGATATCGGTGATTACGAGATACCCTTTGAGATAGAAACGAAAGTAAGCTTACAGGGCTGTTCTACTAATTACTCTTGTCAATTCAGCGCCACGTTTGTTATAAGTAGACCACAGGAATAACCTTATCAGTGTACTCTTCAGTTTTCCTTGATATCGGTGATTACGAGATAAACTTTGAGATAGAAACGAAAGTAAGCTTACAGGGTTGTTCTACTAGGTACTCTTGTCAATTCAGCGCCACGTTTGTTATAAGTAGACCACAGGAATCACGTTATCAGTGTTCTCTTCAGTTTTCCTTAATATCGGTGATAAAACGAAAACCATACCCCGTTTCCTCTCCACTTCTAAATAGGCGCGGTGTCTGTAATTTGTCTTTGAATTTGCACGTTCCCCTGTTTCCGCATGGACGGCGGGTCTGTTTGTCGTCTCTGGATTGCGCGCAAGCGAAAGATGGAGACAGACATTCAATCACACACATACACACAGAGACAGAGAGAGAGACAGAGAGACAGAGAGAGACAGAGAGAGAGACAGAGACAGAGAGAGAGAGAGAGAGGGAGACTGAGAAAGAGAGAGAGAGTAAGCGAGAAAGAGAGTGAGAGAGAGAGAGAGGGAGAGAGTATTTTTGAGTACTTCGTCAGTATAGAGAAGGAAAGTTGCTTGAATCGAAAGCAACTTACAAGCAACTCCCACACAGTCTGAACGACTCCTTGGCCTTCTCTGTGGTGGAGTTCGACATTGCGTCCACCGGGCACATCTTGCGAGGTCCTCGGGCTGGTCGAGAAGGACGTGGATACTTGTAGTCACTGGAAAGCACTTGCAAGCTCCACGTCCATGTGGACGTGAAGCGGAATCAATGGTTTTTGTACAGTTTAAGAGTGATGCGACGCGGAGGCGTTGCGGGCTGTAATCTGTCTCTGAATTTGCACGTAAGCGAAAGAGAGGAGACAGACATTCAAACACACACGTTCAGTGAGAGAGGGAGGGAGAGAGAGAGGCAGAGAGAGAGAGGCAGAGAGAGAGAGAGAGAGAGAGAGAGAGAGAGAGAGAGAGACAGAGACAGAGAGAGATAGAGAGAGAGAGAGTTAGAGAGACAGAGAGAGAGAGAGATAGAGAGAGAGGGAAGAGTTCTATATCTTCGGTTGTTCAGCATGATACCACGAAGATAATGATACGTTTGCTATGAGTAAACCTCAGGAGGCACATTATCAGTGTACTTTTAAGTTTTCCTTGATACCGATGATTACGGGAAAGCCTTTGAGATATAAAGAAAGTAAGATTACAGGGCTGTTCTACTAGGTACTCTTGTCAATTCAGCGCCACGTTTGTTATAAGTAGATCACAGGAATAACCTTATCAGTGTACTCTTCAGTTTTCCTTGATATCGGTGATTACGAGATACCCTTTGAGATAGAAACGAAAGTAAGCTTACAGGGCTGTTCTACTAGGTACTCTTGTCAATTCAGCGCCACGTTTGTTATAAGTAGACCACAGGAATAACCTTATCAGTGTACTCTTCAGTTTTCCTTGATATCGGTGATTACGAGATACCCTTTGTGAATGTAACAAACAAAGGATACAATTTTCAGCTACTTGCCAAAAAAACCGTGAACTGCGCTACCGACGTTTGCTCCTTAACAATTATGAACCAAACGCACTCATTTTCACATAAAAATTCATGACAAAAAATCTGATGTGTTTTGAAAATTGTTGTATGAATTCGGTTGAGAAAATAATGCTTATCACAGAAAGTATAAATATTACTCGAACAATTGCTTCTACGAGTCACAGGGCGAGAGAATCTTAAGAATATATTAAATATATTCAATGCATTTTTTCCATAATGGTGAGCGGTACAGTATGTACATATGCATCCAGTTTGCGCACATAAGGTACAATTTGCACTATGAGCACGTAAAGTGCATTAAGAGGCAATAGAATAACAGAGTCCCACACACATGCTCTCCCTCAACCCTCTCCGCCCGTCTTCTCTCCACTTCTTCCACTCTGCCCCCTCAGACAACATGAAGTCTAGAAGAACGATCGTATTTCATATCGTGGGCGACCTTTGACAATAGACAGGAGTCAACGTACAGATCCAATGTAAACACATGCAGATATGCGCACCTTCGTGCCAATGACAACTTTTCAGTTCCCCTCATCCCAGCGATGCCTCAAACTTGCTACAAAGCGAGAAGCACTTTGTGCTTTTAGACTTGAAAAAAGGAAACATAGACAAAAGACTCATACAAAATGCTTCGGATTGGCTTCACCCATAGCATTCCCGAGTCGAATCGACACTGCGAGCCCTTTCCTCAGCTCGTGCCAACCGTGAAGTGTCCAGATCCCGGTTGGTGCAACGAGGTGAGTCGAAGAGCTCATATTCATACTATCTCTCTTTTTGTGAGCACATTCATATGGATATATTCTTCAAATCTAGCAGCAACAATCGTGGTCTAAAAATACTGCTGAACAAATCTGTTTCACTTTTACAGCTTGTGGGCTTTATCGCGAAGGCGGCAAATCTCACGGTGATTCCAAGCGTCATTGTCCATGCGGACCCGATCATCTTTGACTGGGGAACAATGCATCCGGTATGGAATGAGGAAACAATATAGTTCATCTTCCTAGTTCGGCCACGCTGTACTATCTGCGCTGAGTGTAGTTGTTTTTGCGGTATTTGGTACTTAATTAGTTATTTATTCATAGATTAAACTTGGGTCAGCACCTATACATTACACAAGCCGTTTTTCTACACTCCTTCCAAGAAGGAATATTAGAATAGTTGAGAATGACAGCTGCACAGCGTTCCACCTACATAGTAGCGCAGGGTATCTTTCATTTAAAAAAATAATAAAAAAGCACATCGCGACCGCGACGCCTCAAAAATCAATTTATTTTATTGTGGTCGAGATATGTATATTTGACAGACATTGGCCGTAAAATGGTGAATATCCACGTAATATGTCCGTAGATTAGTAAAACGTCAGACTGATGTGGACGTTATTAACGGACATATTTGAATTGTTCTTCAGAACGGCAGCTGGGACGGCGCACTGGCCGGAGTTGCCGCAGGCTCCATCGACGCCGTCTGTCTCTTTCATCAACGGCGCCCTGAGAGGGAGCGTGACTTTCTCATCACTTCGCAGCTCCACATGGTCAGCAGCACTTCTTCAAACTCTGATTGTTTCTCAACATTCACGTAAATTTTCTTCCCTCTTAGTCCCGGTTCTCGCTAATCGCCCGCTATAAACGCGAAGTCCGGCAGCCAACCCTCGAAGCCGTGCTAGCGGTGAGTTCGCGAAGGACATGTTTAAAACAAAAAAAATCTTTCATTCACTGCTGAACAAGGTCCGGTGCAGGGGGGTGTCTTTTTCGCTCAAAAATGACATTGGTTGGGGAAAAATGCCGTTTTTCAAGCAAAAAAAATTTTCTCCGGGAGGTTTCAAAACAAATGCATGCACCGATCTTGTTCAGTATTCAATACTGCTTTCATTATAGTATGACAAAATAGAGAGTAAGCTTTAAATCGTGAATACATGGCCTTGTGGCCTAATTGATAAGGCGTCGTACTTCGGATCCGAAGATTGCAGGTTCGAGTCCTGCCAGGGTCGAAAATTGCTATTGGCTTTATCTATCACATGCACAGGTGTTTTCAACTGATACCTGGCTGACCATCATTGGCATGCTGCTCGTGCTCGCCTTCACGCAGGCTCTCTTCGACAGACACAGATTCGGCGCTCCGTTCGCGCATTCTGTAAGTTGTTAAAATAAAAGCTATAAAAGTAATAATAGTAATTATAAATTGATAAAAGTAAATAATATAATGAGATGCCAACAGTGAGAGAGAAGTCTTCCAGTATGTATGTATGTATAAAACAGTTACATAATCATGTTGAAGCTGGCTCTCCACACCTGGATGACCCTGAAGCAGCAGTTTGGCAAGGCAGAGCATGAGGAATGCTTCTCGGGACGCAGTCGAGAAGGTTTAAGATAATATGATCGAAAATGATAACATAAAAATTTCGTTCAAATCATTTTTACACCATGATTGGAAATGTATGCAAAGATACACACAGCGTTTTGCTCCCAGTACTTTAACATGATTATTTAATAAACTTTGAAACTTTGATGATTTGCCAATCCACGGACATATTCCGTAGA
The DNA here is from genome assembly GCA_945643635.1 of Allodiplogaster sudhausi. NCBI lineage: Eukaryota > Metazoa > Nematoda > Chromadorea > Rhabditida > Diplogasteridae > Allodiplogaster > Allodiplogaster sudhausi. Next base: position 1,087,163 of record CALZFC010000060.1, on the reverse strand, counting down.
CTGTTATTAATCAACAGACATTGTACGACGTACATACATGTCAGGTGGCTTACTGAACGCCCTGTTCTCGCTGCTTTTCGGCGTCATTCTCGCGAGCCTCGTTGCCGGCAGTACGGTCGCGTCGCTGGTCTCCGAGCAGTCTTGGCAAGCATTCAACACGATCGAGGAAGCGGCCGCGCTCATCGCCGCCGGCCAATACTCCTTCCTCTCATCCACGGCTGATCTGTTCGTGCATGCAGTCAATCAATACATTTACCGCTGGATCAGTCCGATTGTGCTTATTTATTTAATTATTTAAAACATTACAATACTTGGAGATATGTTCTCGACTGATGAGAAATACGAAAATAGAAGAGAGAGAGACATGGATACAAAGATATTATGTATGTTCACCGAACGTCAACTTTGTTGCGTTCGTACGTATCCATTTTTCCTGTATTTTTCCTTTTTTGGCTTTTTAAGAGCCTTATCAAAGCCTATGCTCTTATCAAGGTCACACTTCATGTTCGACGAGTATGTCAAGATTCTTAACCATCCACAAGTGGACCGTCTCGCTGCAGCGATCGAGAAGCATCCGCCTGTACGTCACTATTTAATCTTACAAATGGAAGAAACACTAGAACTCTTGGTAATTCAAAAGTGTATATTCGTTTGTAAAAGAATGTCTAGATAGCATAATTAATTGATTAATTATTGTTAATCAAATACCCTCACAATTAATTAGCACCACGTGGAAACAGTCGACCGAATGCTCAATCTTGTCGAGGAGGGCGGATTTGTGTTCGCTACGCAAGTCGAAACGAGTGGCTACTTTCTCTCTCTCGAGAGATGCAATCTTTTTATGCTGAACGAAGGTGCATTTCTTCTTAATTTCAGTAGAATCTCCATTGATCTGTAGATGTGTGACGAAATTGATGGGGAGTTTTTTTTAATCAATAAAAACATTCTCAGATCTGCCTGCAATCCCGGCTCATATGCTCTTTTCGAAGAGTTCTCAAGAAGTGTTCGACAAGTTCGAAAAGCAGCTCAAGCAGCACGACGACTTTCTACGGTATGTTGGCGGCGGGCGGGCGTAGCTCAGTGGTAGAGCATCCAAGCCCATGAGTAGGAAGGCGTGGGTACGAATCCCGCTGCCTCGTTGCCCTTTCGATGGTACCCCTCTTAATTGCAGTTATTTATTTCACAAGTACACGCAGCATCAGCGACCATTTGGGCGCGCCATTTTCAAGAATTGCACAGAGGAACAACGCAGATACACGGAACATTCTATCGGTATAAAAAACTTAGCATCGGTATTAAAAAATATTTCTATCGGTAAAAAAGGAACCTCCATCTAGTGTACATAAAATATTCGCTGTTTCTTTTACTCCAAAGTATAACGATGGAAAATTTCTTTAAAACAAATTATTTCTGCTAAAATAATAAGACTACGTGGACATCGATGGATTTCAACAGTTTCGTGTGATCTAACAATAATTAGAAAAGTTCAAAATGTTACGTGAAAGTATAGCAACTTTAAGTAATATCGACTTTCATAGACATTTCCTCCATCTCTGATCTCTTCATTCCGATGGCCGCCGGCTTCCTCAGTGGGCTGCTCATGCTGGCAGTCGAGCTCATCCATGCGAAATACAATGTTTGTAGTCGTGCAAAATGAAAAGAAAGCATGATTCGGAACTTCTTGTTATTATAATATGTTCCCTTTTTGAGTGTTTGTTTTTTTCTTGTGTTTGATTAGTTCGCACAAAATGTGCCCGAAACACAATTTTGCATCAAGAATAACACAAAATGTCGGTATTTTATAAAAATTTTGTAGGACTGTTCAATCTCGCAAGAGCAACTTATATTTGGCATAGTGAAATATACATGACAAACCGAACATAAATTGAACCAATTAAGTACATTGTTGCTCATTTTTGGAACTAAACACGGAAATCTGCAAAATACACATCAATTCCGAACTCAGTATGCTGCGTGGAGCAGAATGATATATTGGATGAGCAATAATTAATTCAGATTGCAGGGAAAGTTGCAAAATGCGGATCTGACAGTTCAGGCGCGACCCCCATAGGAAAATCTATACTGTCATTTGTAGGGACGCCCTATCCTGATGAAACCGCTGTATGTTGTAGAGAATTTTGTTTCGTACTGAATACTGACATCTATTTAAATGACAGTAATGTTACTTAATGCACAGGAATGTAAAACGTATAATCGCGCGATGCAAATAAATGGCGGTCCGCCTGAGAAACCGCATCATAAGATAGGCAGAGCAGACTTTCAAAGGAGCAAAAGGGTCCACGAAGGCTGCCGACAGTCCTAAAATGGCTGGCAATTGCACCACTCCGATTTATACGTATGCATACGCCATTGAAGACGAGTCACTCTTCATGGTCTACCGTGTCCTTCTCACACTCGAGTTTCTTTTTTTAATGTTTTTTAACCCTGTCTTACACTTCTTCCTGCCGGCAATCTCCTTGGTAGTGGCAGCCGTGCTCATGACCGTCCTCCTCCCGTTCCTCATCCGCCCCCCCATAGTGCATATCAATCTGACGTGCCTGGTCTGATCGGCCGCTTGGGCATGGCTGCTCGTCCTCTACGCGCGTGGAGTTCAGCTCGTGTTGGAGATTGGCCTCTTCGGCTACTTTGGTAATGGCATCTTTTTTAATCTCATCTTTATAAATAAGGATGTCATATGTGTAACAATGCTCAAACTCAATCATAATAGATTTGAATGACTTTTCGTGACCTTTGTAGTCGCTTTTCTATAAATCACCTGCTTTCGCTCGCCCTCTGGTCAGGCAATGGAAGATTGTGTATTCGGCTCCTTTAAGCCTCAATGATCGTACTTCGGTAACTACATATGCTCTTGATGCTGCGATTTTTGAGAAATTTTCCAAAAAGATGAACTTTCCAATTGTAATCTTATTATAGAGAGCCAGCGATATAAGCCTACGCTTTATGACATATACTAAAGTTAACAATTCAATTTCATTTTGTCTCCTTTTCAGCAACAGAGCACACGGCACTGCGTGTTCTTTCTGGTATTCGCCTCTTTGGTAACGAATATTACATGAACATTATAATTTTCGTTGTTATTGAGAGGTCAGTCCATTCATATAAGTAACACAAGCAAAAAAATAAAATGGTATTGGTATATAGTCTCCCCGCTTCTTTCCCACATCCAAAGAACATCCACACGCAAAAATATTACGAAATTCCATCCTAATATTTACTGCTATTTCCTACTATTTAACGAAGATTTACTATGGTAAGCCTTTTGGCCAGATGCAGAAAATTACGAATATTCTTTTTTCTGTATCCAGGTCGATTGCAACAGCTTTTGTCCACGATTACGAGCACTCGACTCGTCTCTATATTTCCATTATTCTAATAACAAGTAATGTCGCCTTTGCTGCAGTACTAGCGATCGCTATCAGCAGATGTAAGTTAGCATGGTCGTACAGAAAACAATAAGGATATCTTAATATTGCATTGTTTTTCAAAGTTCGCTTAAATACATATTTTAACTAACAATAAGCCTTTGAACGAGCTAAAAACTCAATCATGAATTCCCCATATGTTGCACTGAAATGATTTTTAAAAAATAGTAACACATAATTTTATTTTGATTTGTTCAGGTATTGTTAACTTGATGGAGTATATCTTGGCTCTTCTTGTTCCGATCGGCGCAAGCGCTTGCGTATGCTTTTTTTTTATTGGATAGACTGCTAATCAGCCTGTTTACAGGCCAAAGATGGAAAAGATAGAGGGAGTAATAAAAGCACAATACGATAAACTTGAAGGAAATAGGCTCAGCGATGTGCTGAATAGATGTTTTATTTGGTTGATAGAGATGCAGTATTCTTTGCAATGGTTGAGGAAACAGCAATGAATTTGATTAATATAATACAGTAATATTGATTGGCTGCCATAATCTTTCAGGTGTTCTTTGCTCTCCTCGAATGGAACAAGTGGCGAGTGCGTCGACTTGAGCGAACTCGCTTCAGCGACTATACGCTCAGTCTGCGGACGCAGTTACGCGAGAACATTCTCGTTCTCAGGGTCAGAATATCGTCGTATTTCATCAGTATTAAAGCACTAAAACGATACTAAATATTGAATCAATCTATTAGGATTGTGTTAGTAGAGGTGCCATCTGTGGCTCCGGTATTCAACCACATATGGCACCATGGGCGGGGGCAGAGCCTGAGCCTGTCTTGGGTGCCCAGAGCAAGGCCGTCCACGGGGGCAGATGCTTGGGCATCATACGTTTTGCCCCCGGCCACCCTTGTGTTTGAATAATCAATAATAATACGAGCCATCCGGAATCTGACCCGAATACCGCTGGCATCACTTTTTTGATAGATGATAAGACGCGCTTTCGTCGTCGCGGGCGCGGTCATTTTCATGGTGGCGCCAGCTGCCGCGGTGGCGTTATTTCTTTGTTACAAGTACAACTCGATGACTTACCAGCTGATCGCGCTCGTCAACTCGTTCACCAACTGTCTAAATGTTTGGTGTGATACAGGCGAATGGGATTGTATTTTGCGATTTTTTTATATATAATATATTCTCTTTGGGTTTCCGTCATTAAAAAAATCGATTGAATATGACCAACAAAAACCAATTTTCATGAGCAACCCTCATGATTCGATGAGAAGCGCGATGGCAGTGTTATAAAAAAAAATATGACAAGAGTTTATAGCCGCACTACTTTCCAAGGTGTCCCTTCCTCATCTTCGGATTTATAATCTACTCGATTCGGCCTCTTCGCGACTACTTGAAAGCGACACTGTTCAAAAGAAGCTTTCGCCGCAGAAGAATTAGCACGACGATTGCACGGTTATTTCCGTCTTATTTACGCATGTGTACATCTTCAATGCTGAATTCGTAAAATTGTTTGAAGTAAGGTAAAATTGTGGCAAAACCTGCACAGATAATGTTCAGATTATTCAATTTTATTCAAGGTTTGGTCCTCCTTTTTGATATCAGAGTAAGATATTACCGTGATGCAGGAGCGAAGTGAGAAAAGAAGATCCGAAAAATGCGGCCGACGCCTACTTTGAGCAATTGATCAGGTCGTGGCAATGAGCCAATTGTAAGACAACGTCAAGAGAAGAATAACGCTTAATTAATAAAAATTTTGCGGCCTACACAATATTATTAACATTAATATATTTTGGCTGCGTTGCTACCGTCATTGAGAGTCTGAAGGAATAAAGGGAGAGATAGCGAGAAGGAATGTGAGTGTTGTGAAAATGAGCTGGAGTAGACGACAGAATTGAAGCATGATTGAATCTTTGGTGCCCCCAATATAATGAGATTTTGTCGCGATCTAAATATTTTAGCTAGTAATAACTTTCTTTTTCTTCTCAATCAAGTTCACGGATAGATTTAGTACATGTTTTTCATAATGTACTATACCCTTGCAGTAAATATAAATATATACTGCCATTCTCAATTGCCTCATTCAAATTGCATGAGATGACAAGTGGATCGTGTGTACAGTCCCGCTCAACATTATAGGGTTAATTATTATATTAATAATAAGTAATGTAAACTGGAATAACTCACTGACAGCAAATTTCAAAAAAAAATGCATAAATGATCTCATAATATACGCATTTACATTTAATGTGCTATTTTTATCTGCATTTAACACTAGGCCTGGTCGTGTTTTTGTCAGAACCCATAATGTTGAGCGGGACAGTATCCAATGTACCTTGCTTCTCTTCGGCAATTCCGACGTCCAATTGACGTCTATTCATTTTTCTCGTTCAAATGGATCAAAACGTAGTCGTGAGCCGTATGGCTTTATTCTAATCGTAAGAGAATCAACGCGCATTCCTATTACCTATGAATAGATACATATTTCTCTTTTTCATAGACCGAAAAAGGGCAATATGCCTTTAGTGCGTTGTTCATGTGAATGAAGTTACTCATGCAAATGTCCAACAGGCGCTCATGATATCATACAACCTTCTTTTCTGTCTCATCCCCCTGTGTTTTAGTGCGCATCGCGTATGTCGTGCTTCAGATGTAATAACGTTCTTTCCGTATCATTGTTCGTACGTACGGGTGGATGGACACTCAAACAAATAAAGGCGTAAAACAAGAACAATAACTGAGAGGGTGCATGGACTCAAACAAAGATTACGGAGGAACGACGTGACTGCCGGAACTAGCCATAACATTCGTACTCATTACGAGTAACGTGATAACTGCAACATATATACAACCTTTCTTCCTTCTTCACTTGTTCAATTAATCATCCAACTCGTTACAAATTGAATTTATTAGTATGGACTCCAAACTCCAAGCATCGTGAAGGATATTTGCTTCTCTTACTATGTAGTTTGCTATGGTAAAGAGTGAGCTGTTTATGCAATCCTTGTATATTGTTTGCTCATTTCCAGAGAATTGGGCGTGGCGTGCAGGGAAAGGAGGAAATGTCTGTTGGCTCTTGAAGATATTTAATAAGCTCATTTGCTGTTTCCTTCAGGACTGTGTGCAGCATGGTGCGCATTGGGCAAGTTCAACCATTTTGGAGCGTTGCAACCAGCCGATTCTATAACTGCAGGTAAGCCTTGTCGTTGGTCGATGAAAATATATGTAATGAATTTAGAAAGAAAAAAACAATTAGTTACCTTGCTTATAAAGAGTGCATTTTAATTAATGAATTATTTAATTAATTAGTCAATATAATTATATTGACTAGCGTGGTGGCCGAGCCTGGTGCGAAATGGCGCGAGCTGCACGGCCGGCCAGACTTTCCCTTGGGCCTCGCGAGTGTTACCATCGGAGTGGTCGCTCTCTGTCTCTATCTCTTCTGTCTGCCGGCTCTCTACATTCAAACAAAGACCAACACCTGCTACAAGGTCTTTCTATTGCAACCTCCACCACATAGCATCCAGAAATGTCCTCTTAAAGAAGGGCGACCATTAAAAACTATGCATGTTCGAATTGCGTCGTTGACCCCGTGAGTGGGCACTCTCCCATCCTCGCTTGCTATTTCACATGTCGACAAACCCATGAAAATAGCAGGTACATTCGTACATATGATGCGCTGGAATTTGAAATCTCAAATAATACATTTTCAGTGATCACCCTCTTCTATATCAAATGTACTTATGCTCGAATAATTGAATGCTTATCCCTGTGAATACTTGAGCTAATGTTCGCGCTCGCCATCGCAGACTCGTTGGAGGTGTGCGTCTGTGCCATTGGAACGGGCCTACTGCAGATGCACGGAGATGTTTTCTGCTCGAATCCTCTCATGAACTACGCCGTCGGAGTACTCGCTCAAGGTCTCAAAGTCGCTCATGTATTATCTTAAAATCAATGTTCTCGATGCTACAACCACAAAATATGCATTCGCTCCTTCGGAGGACACTTTAATTGCAAAGATTTGTTTTCTTGAGTCTTGTGGTGCGGTTCGTGCATGACTTGCCTCCTTCTCGCTCTCAACCGTCTATTCTCTCTAACAAGTAGAAATACGACGCTCCTCAAGGTGAAATTAATATGTCTTTTTAATTACTTTAAACCTTTTAGTTGGTTCTCAGCTATTGCAATATCAAAAGTAAGTGTGCTAACGTTTTTAATCCATTGAAGGGCAATCGCGCCTGGCTAATCCTTCTCGTGCCCGCTGCCTACGGCATCTATTTTGGGTCATCCCAGTTTATTTTTTTTGTCCATCGCTTTTGAATATATAATGCAAGTATCAAACATGAACGCGACGCAACCGAATGACCTGACTCCCTCAATAAGTTCAGCTTCTTCACTCCTCCGCCCCTCTTCAACTCTGCACATGGCGCTTGGTTCTTCGACCCATTCATCCAAGATTCTGAAGACGGCATCGAGGTGACGATAGATTTCTAGAATATCTCTTTAGGAGAAACCAATTTTTCAAAGCAATTTTGAAATCCGTTGCAATTATTCAATCAAAAAGGAGCAGACAATTGCAATCCATCACAAATTCGTAATGTACCTCAAATTACTTTTATCGATATCGAGCAGTCGAGGTAGTAATTGACTGATACATCGTTCTAATCGATCTTCACGTTCCTGATCTTCAGTATGAGAACTTTTCGCATCTGGTGAACAACTTGGGGCTCGTGCTCACCATCTGCGGTCTCTACATCGCCATCGGCGTCTTGCTGTGCCAACAACGGTTAGGTCACGTTTTTAGCCCATTCCAAAGGAAGATATACTGAAAGGCATGTGAATAAATATACGAGAGTAAATCACACAACAACACGGTATATATATAATAATTTGGAAGTATCACTTCCCATATACGACCTTCATAAATGGCTTTTTTTTACCAATCCCTCTCTTCAGCACGGGTGCAGCAAAAAATTCACGCGGTACGCACGCCACTACGCAAAATGTTTGTTCAAAAGAGGAAATTGTTTTGAATACATACTTTGTCTGCCAGACAATGTTTATACTTACGAATGCTACTTCCATTTTCCGGAAACGCTTCATTTCCAGTTCTTCATTCAAACATCCCTAATCTGCACGACAAATCTCTTGGCTGCTCTGATCTATGTCTACATGAACTTCTTCCCTGCGACCCCGCAACTAATCATCGCTGCGCAGTTCTTCTGGGAGCTTGGGCACGGTGAGATGCTTTGAGCCATAAAACACTTGGTTCTTACATTGTCTGAGTGAACGTGGCAATGAAAAATGTAAAAGAGAAGAATTTATACGGTCAATAGTCTATGAATGACAGGCTTTCAATTTCAGCTTTTCCTGCATTTATTTACGTACTACTGAACAAAACGGTGCGCCGCAATATTAAAACATCTCTTCCTTTTGCGGTGGGTGCATTCACTCAATTCATATTACTTTTGTTCGATATACAAAGAACGCCATCAATTTACATCGTTCTATTTCATGCTCCAACTGCTTCAGAGTACGTCAATGAAAGTAAAAGAAGGCGCCGTGGGCCCGGCCACGATCTCTCTACGCACTCTCTAGGGCACGCAATCTCTGCGATGCCATCATTACTATCTCGATTTGTTGTATTTTCACGTTAATATTAATGTATATAGAAAAAAATACTAGAATATATTGTAAAGAACAAAATTCATGTGTATACATTTGATGACTTAAAAGTTGTTTGTATTCGTTTTTGAATAATTTTAAAGTCTATTTGAATGAAGAAAATATAGACATCGATCAAATCAAAGACAGAAAGACGACCACTCGATCAAGACGAAATGACTTGCCACCTTCCAAAAGCAATGCTCCGGATTGGCAATGCTCTCGTTCAGTTCCAAGGAACACATAATAGGTAAATACATTCACGCGGCGTTTAATGGACTTAAACTGCAAATCTTCATATCAATCCATAAAAGGTATACTTTATTGTACCAAAAGTCTGCACTTGAACTTATCAACGATATGCATTTTTTATCTGAAATTGCAAATTAAAAAGCAATTTCCGAATTGCAAAATAACAAAAATTCATTGCGTGCGAAACTGTTAGAAAACTCTCATTTATCAAGGCATAAGTGCCTCTCATTAATAGAAGGTGAAGTAAATCTTCATTCCAATCGAAATGACTGCCGCAGTCATCGCCAGCGACACAGAACCGTAGAGGATAATGTTTGTCTAGAAAACAAATATATTAGAAGGAAAAATAATTTTAATTCTTAGATTAACCATATGGGAAATTTCTTTTGAATCCAAATTAATTAAAGAAATTGGTTTTGATATATGTATGCTAGATTAATAAAAAAAAATCTTTAAAATATGAATATGTTTTAAACAGAATAAAAATTTTCTAAACAAGACGGATGGACGTTTCGAGATACAAGTCGTACCATCAAAGGTGTAATCTCGACGAATGATGACTTCAGTGGCGGTTCTTCACGAGGAGTCGTCGAGCTGTAGCAAGAAGCGTTCATCCCTTTTCACGTCATTTAAGAGCATATATGTAACTCAATAAATTAATATACAGTGTGACTGTGGACCTTTTTTGATACTCCAAGTACGAAAACCCCTTTTCGTGAGAGAATGCAGCTGGTAAGTAATGAAAACATAAAAAATTCCAAAAGGCAACGCGAAGTTTTCTCTTCACTTGGAAGTTGTGTGTGTCGCTTCCTGGGTTGTTTCTTGGGTAGCTTCTTCGGTAGCTTCTTGGGTAGCTTCTTCGGTAGCTTCTTGGGTAGCTTCTTGGGAAGTAGATGTCACCGCTGAGTTCGCTGGAGACGTCGATAATTTCTGGACCGGGATATGACTGAAATATATTCATAAATGCAAAGGTAAATAAGACGCTAATCTTGTCACAAAGATCGAAGCCACGCATGCTTAACCATTTATATCCAATTATATTTTTTTTCCAGATTTTATTTTAATTTTAAAAATTTCTTTTTATCTTTTTGTACTTAAAACCGAATGTTGTGCGAGAGATGATAATAATGTTGCCTACTAACAATAAGATGCTTATGTTAGAAGCGATGATTGTAAAATAAACAATGATTGAATTTGCACCTCTATGCAGCACTTGCCACGGTATATTGTTTTTGTAATTTAAAAAGGTTACAAAAGCACACTCTCCCAATTGCAAAAGGCAGCGCTCTCTCATCACCCCTCTACGTGTTCGGGTTTATGTTCCTCTAGAACGCAAATGGTATCGACCTGTAACTTATGGAAATAAATTTAAAATTAATTTCACATACAAAATCCTTACAAATTGTTATAGGCCATTTTAAAGATTCATCTTCTTCTTCTTCGGTCACAGAGAAAAAGAGAAAATTTTAAATTGTAGATGTTATGCTAAACATAAATGGGAAAGATAGAGAGAAAAATGCAGCATACGAGTAGAGTAATACCTGGGAAATAGCGTAACTAAGAACTAAGGCAGCGCAGATGGCAGGAAGAACGCTTGTCATCATCTAAGGATTATTTATTTATTTATTTATTTAAACTTAAATATAAATATAAAAATATTCAGTCTCTTCATCCGATGATGTCGTCCTAGTTTCAAAAAATCAAAGTATCCAGTAATATTGAGTGATTAGTAGAAATTAACGATGTAGAGAGAGCTGACGGAGATGACAGTGGGAAAGTGGCAGAGAAGGCAGAGAGACGACCACTCGATCCAGACGAGATGACTTGCCTGCCTTCAAACAGCTCGCTTTTATAGTGTGCCAGGGTTGCACTTGGATGCCGAACTTGTACTTCTCGCGTGCAGTTCCAAGGAGCACAGAAAGGACAAAGAAGAATATAGGACTTGGTAATTTATAACACCAACGTTTAATGCACGTAAATATCAAATCTTCTTGTTCGCTTCAGAAATCTTTTTGCTAATCAAAAGTTAGAAAAAGTCGACACCTATTTTTGTACCAAAGTTCGTGACCCTATTTTAGCATCATAAATGCATAAAGGAATCCATTTTTGAACCAAGTCCACTCAATATAAAAACGGAGTGCATTGCCGAACGTGAAGGACAAAAAGCATTTCATAGACTCCTAATATTGTTTATTCTGTATACTGTTCCTAATTGTTTATTATGAATCCATTTTTTCGAATGCATGGAGCATATCTTTTTTTTACCTTACGATTACATACCCAGCTTACGTCTATTTACATGAGCCATGCAATTTGCTTAAAGTCGCTTCACTAAATTGTAAGAATACACATGTGAAATGTCTGGAGAAAAAAAAGGTCTCATTTATCAAGGGAGACGTGTCTCATATTAATGGAAGGTGAAAGGAATCTTCCTTCCGCTCGAAGTGGCTGATGCCGCAGTTTCAACACGGAAACGATGACGATGACTTTTGCCAGGAAAATAGGCATGAATATTCGAGAAAAGTGCAGTGCTCATTCTAAAAATTACCAAATTACCAAAATAACTTATTGCTTTATATGTAGCTTATAAGGATTTAATTCTGGGAAAATTTTTCATCTAGAATAATGCATTTTAACGTTGAGAATTAGTTAATCTTCTTTGTAGATTGACGTCTCTCTGGTAGATGTTATTGAAGCGGACTTCTGAACGAACCGAAACGACAGTCCGCATCACAGCTGCACAGAGGAGAGCAGAGTAAGAGAGGCCAGAGAAGCAGACAAAAGGAGAGAGTCCACTCGAGAGAGGCGACCTCAGCCTCGGCAGAAAGTAGGAAGAATGAATGGCGAGCATGGCAAAATGCAACGATGATCAATATCTCATGCATTTGTATAGTGTTTTATATTCAATTAACAAATAAAACATTACGGTGAACTTCATTTTTCTGTTCGACAGTATGTTAGTGCAAACAATTGATCTGCGTAATATCCTCCAGAAGATCACTTCAGATTCGCCATTTTCCTTGTTGGATATGGCTTTACAACCGTACCTCTACAAATCCTTTGCATGGTTTTGACTTTCTCTCTCTCTCTCTCTCTCTCTCTCTCTCTCTGCTGTCTGACTGTCTGGCTGGCTGTCGGTTGTCTGTCTGGCTGTCTGCTGTCTGTCTGCCTGTTTGGCTGTCTGCCGATTTCTCTCCTATGTTGTCTGACTGTCTGGCAGGCTGTCTGCCCATTTCTCTCTTCCTCTCTCTCTCGTTCTCTCTCTCTCTCTCTCTCTCTCTCTCTCTCTCTGCTGACTGTCTGTTTGGCTGGCTGTCTGCTGTCTGTCTGGCTGTCTGCTGTCTGTCTGCCTGTTTGGCTGTCTGCCTGTTTCTTTTAGTCTCTCTCTCTCTCTCTCTCTCTCTCTGTTGTCTGACTGTCTGGCTGGCTGTCTGCCCATTTCTCTCTTCCTCTCTCTCTCTCTGCGTAATCAACAGCCATTTTATTACATTCACACGAACGCTGAAATCAGTGCTTTATTTGCTCTCATAAAGATCTGCAACTGTCACGGATGAAGAACATCCGTTGCAGGATTATTTTGAATTCAACCAAACAATGGGGCTAAAGCTCACATAAGACTGGAGAAATAATCTGAACCTTCTACTAACTCTACTCTATTAACTCATCACATTATATCTACGTGCATAATGGACGATAATTGTGTTCGGATTATGAACATCCGCTATAAGATCTTTCTCCTTTAAACCGTCTCTTCCAGGTTTTCTCACAATCAGTTTTCTCTTCTTAATTGTTCCTTTTTGTTGCAAGCAACCATTATGGTCCCTCTTACTCACTTTCTCTCGTTTATCTCTTGCTCCGTGGCTCTTCTTTCGGTTGTTTCTTGCTGATTCTTTCTTTCACCCTTTCACTCTGTCTCTCTCTCCCTTCCGATCTCTCTCTCTCTCGCTCCCGCTCTCTTTATTCCCCAATACTCGTGCTTATCAGCACGACCTGGGCCTGTGTCACAGCTAGTTGTCCCGCGAAGTTCCTTTGCCAGCAATTTTAATCGTTGTCTTATGCATATACATTGCAATTTGTCCAATATCTTTTATAATGCACATTTTCCCCTTGTGTTGCCTGTGCACTGTAAATCGTCTTAAACACTCGTTGCATATAACGCTACAAATGCATTGTGTCGTGGATCGTCTTGTTATACATATGTATATCCAATTCAATGGAGTGAATACGGGTCGAAAACGACCGTTGTTTTATAGTTTGCACCGTCATAAATGTATATGTATGTCTACTTGAAAATCGTTTCAGCATACATATTTGGAAACTGGATGCCTGACTTGATGCCTCGTGCGTCATCTCTGCTCGTCCTCGCCCTTCTGCTCTCCTCCTCCTTCCCCTACCGAATCCTCGTGTACAACGTCCGTTGTGCCCACTCGCACACCTCCTTCATGGCCGCGATCGCTGACCATCTCGCGCTCGCCGGCCATAACGTCGTGAGCAAATTTATTATTATTTTTTTTTAAACATTTTATTAAAAAGATTTTGGTTTCTTTTGTCTATTTACTTCTATTTTTTTCATTCAATAATACTAATTGTAGGTATTGTCATTATCATTAGAATGCTATATTATTCTCAAATATTCTCCGTTTGCGCTAATGTTAATTACTCTATGTAAGACTTGAGTGCACCGTGATTTCTTTGCATTGTCTCAAGCTAGTAGTCGACATAATTTGCTTCGATTCCTTATTTGATCCGCAAGAGTTATTGTTGCCGATTTGGAGAGGGAGTAGTAATTATTAGCAATTTCGCTTTGACATCTTTGTAAACTTGCCCTGTTAACATCATCCATTTTCAGACAACCCTGATGCCCGTGATTTCTCCGTGGGTAGCCGTTTCGACCGCGCACTCGCGCGTCATCACCGTGGAGACGGCGCCGGCAGCGCTCGCCATCAAGCTCGGCGCGCTCGACGGCGACATTGACTGGTTCGCCTACGATGACAGCAACTTTGCGAAAACGCTCTTGGTCAGCAAGCTCCGCCCACCCGACCACATATCTCGTTAGCCCCGCCCACTCGTCCTCAAAGTTTCTGTAAGCAGCTGAAGAATTAACATGTTTCTTTTTTTGTGCCTTACTTTTTTTCTTCCAGAATTCCTTCTGGAAGACTCTGAGCGAGATGTTCGCCATCCAATGCGAGCGAACGTTGCAAGAGCGCGCGCTTCTTGAGCAGCTACGCGACGATCACTTTGACGTGTTCATCACGGAAAACATGGACTTTTGCGGCATCGGTTAGAGATCCTCACAGTCAGGCAAAAGGGCGCGAATTCAAAACCGACTTTTATGCTCCTTTAAAGACGCTCAAACTCAACCGTATTGTTTATTTTATTTTTCTCATCTTTTTAGTCTCGCCTCTCTAAAAGATATGCTGCTCTCTCGAGTTAGACGAAAGAGCGCGAATTCAAAACATAGTTTTTTTAAGGTCTAAGTCATCTGCTGGCGCCGAAAGCAACGATCATCGTGGCGTCTTCAACACTCTTCGAGAGCATCGCTGTCGATATCGGATTGCCGACGCTGCCGAGTATTGTGCCATGTTCGTATCGTCTTCATTTTCTATATTGTCTCTTACAATTAGCTCTCTTCGGACGGATGGTAACGCATCTCTTTTAATTTTTCACACAAATTATATATGTTCTTTTTTTAACTCGTTCTTAGACGTATTCGCCTCTCTCTATCTCTCTAACACTCTCTTTCTCTCCATAGTTCTTCTCTCTGTCGCGCTCTCGCTTTCTCTCTCCCTCTCTCCCTCTCTATGCCTCTCATTCTTCAGGCTCCACAGCCTGTCCTGCCGTCGACCCCTCTTCGTTCACCAGCCGCGCCCGCAGCTTCGCCGCGACAGCCGCGTCTCTTCACTTTTTCCGCGTCGCGGCTGCCGAGTGCGAGGCGCTTTTACGGCGCGTCGTCGGTGACGACTTTCCTGGCTTCAAGGTATAAAAAATCATTTTAATTTCACCATATTATTACTTTAAAAAATATATGTCTTTGTAAGCAATTATAATAGTGATAAAATGTAATTTCCTATAGAATAACAAATTTTTGATGTCACTTAATATGAAATGCCATAGTATTTGCCTAATACCAATAGCTTATTGTTAGTCCTTGGGAATAATAATTTGAAAAGAAGAAGAAGAACAGGAATTCCATTATCTTTTTTTATCTCACACACTGCATGATCATGTATTGTGCTCTCATCATATCTCTGAAAGTGATGTCAAATCGGTATCGATAAAGATAAATAATTTAAAAAAAAAACAAGTTGCTTAGGAGCTAACTGCGCGTGCCGCATTCGTCTTCGCCAACTCGGAGCCACTGCTCGACTTTGCGCGCCCGACCCTCAAGAAAGTCGTCGAGATTGGCGGCATTGGCGTCAAGATGCCGCAGCCGCTCAGTCAAGTCGCACTTTTAATTAGTTTTAAATTAAATTTTATTTTATCTCTTCTTTTTTATTCGCCTTCATCGTAGTGTTCCTCTATAATTCCATGATTGATTGGTAATTTATTTTCTTTATTATTAACAATGAATACTTTTTTTTTAATATTGTACATACCACACATGCAAATAGGAATGGCTGAGCGTGCTCGAGTTACGCGCGCGCACCGTTCTCGTCTCCTTTGGCACAATCGTCAAGAGTGCCGACATGAAAATGGACATAAAACGGTCGCTGGCTACGGTATGCAAAATTGATGGATCCAGTAGTATCTTCTACCGTAGTCTATGCCGTTGAGAGTGATTACCTTTCTGTATGTAGTACATACAATACATAAATTTTATTTCATCGAACATCCGTTGTTTTCAACTGAGATCCCGTGCGAGAGTATGATGGATTTTTCTTTCCATTAAACTTGATGAAATTTGCCGCAACTCATTTAGGCATTCGGCCACTTTTCCGACGTCACGTTCATCTGGAAGTACGAGGGAGACGATGGCGATGAGTGGGCGGGCGCGCATCCGAACGTCCTGCTCCGGCCTTGGATGCCGCAGAATGACCTGCTCAGTAAACAATATTTTGCTCAATAACTTGACATAATAATGTCAATAAAATGAAAAAAGTAGGATTATTAAAAAAATATTTGTTGTAAAAAAAAACGTCATAATTGATTGTTTTTTTCTAAATTCTTGGCCCGGTGCCAAATATTTATATTTATTTTCCGAATTTTCAGACGATCACCGTGTCGTTGGCTTCGTTTCGCACGCCGGCATGGCGTCGTGTCAGGAGGCAGCTGCGCGTGGGGTGCCAGGCACGCCGCGAGCTTTTTCCATAAAGGATATTTTAATTATTTGAAAATAAAAGGCGGGAAAATAAGTTTTGAATTTAATTTTTGCCAAGGTCTCTACATCCCGATCTTTGGCGACCAGCTCCGCAACGCTGACATGATGGCACATGCGGGCGTCGGCGTCGCCTTCAGCAAGTTCCGGCTCGCCGAGACGGCAGATCTCATCCTTGCAATCCAGAGGCTGCTCGAGGATGAAGGGTTGGATGGAGTGAAAAGGTGGCGGAAGTTGGCAGTAAATTGGGCGGAGCTTGGCTGAAAACCTGGGCAACTGCTAGTTTCTCTTATTGTAAAAGACGATATATAATTGCAAGGATACGCAACGCGTCCGCTCGCGTCGCGCGTATGCTGCGCGCGCGTCCATACCAGCCAGCCGATCTGCTCGTGCGACACGTCGAGTTTGCCGCCGAGTTCGGGCCTGTCGACAGGTTAACCTTTCTTTTTTGTTTCTATTGCATTAATTATTAAGAAATATGTACTTCCTCTAACCTGAATAGCATTTAGAAAAATCGTAATTTACGGTCCTCTTTCTTACTCAAAACAAACACTTCCTTGTTCAATGCATAATGTGCCGCTCTCTTTATTGCTCAGTTTGCGGCCACTTGGCGGCGGCTTGAACGCCGCGCAGTACTACTCACTGGACGTCGTGGCTGCCGCTATCCTGGCCGTATTTCTTGTGGTCGCTGTCGTTTTGTTTGTAGTGTGCTCTTTTTGTCGAACCGGGCTACGACTATTGCAGAGAAGAGTAAAAGCAAAGAGTGATTAGGCATAGGCTCAAGATGTTTTCTTGCATAGGCAATTTTTGAAGCTCAAGGCAGAGCTTGAAATCTCTTTCCTATTGTTCTCACCAGTGACCTCATCTGCAGCCTAAAAATGGTTGTTTTCTGTTCCATAACAAATTCAGCTCACAGTTATACATACAGTACCGCCAAAAAGTCTATCAACTTTTGGTTTTTTTATAAATATCTTTCTTCACTGATGTGCGCTCACTACGAAATTTTAACACAAGATTTATTCCACATTTTCTGAAGTCAAGTTACACCGAGACAGTAAATTCACCACAGGTAACTAAAATACAAACAAAAATCAACAATTGCACAAACCGTGAAATTAGCCACATTGGAAACAAATAGCCATAAAATTTCATAACAATGTGAAACATATCCTAACATAGTTTGGGGGTTACAACAGGCTTAATATTTCGTCGCATAGCCATTGGAGTCTATGACAACTTGGCAGCGGAGAGGCATGGACGCCACAACGTTGGATAGGGTGGAGGTGGGGAGATTCATCCATGCGTCCTCGAGTTGCTCGAACGTTTCGGCCGCATTCTTGGCAGTCTTGCCTTTCACTGCCTTCGCCAACTCCTCCCACAAGTGCTCGATAGGATTCAGGTCCGGGGACTGACTTGGCCAGTCCATCTGCCTTACTCTTCTCTTCGGGAACCACTCCGTCACAACTCCGTCACAAGGCGAGAGGCATGCTTTGGGTCGTTGTCTTGCTGAAAAACGTACGTCCTACGCATCGTACGACGAGCGTACGGCAGCATGGTGTTCTGGAGGATGTCGGCGTACTTCTCCTTGTTCATAATGCCTTCCACACGGATCAGCGGACCGACTCCATTCGCGTGGAAGGAACCCCATACCATGACACTTCCACCGCCATGCTTGACGGTGGGCAGCTGGTATTTGGGATCGAACCTAGCACCCACGGGACGACGAACATGGGTTATACCGTCAGTACTGAAGAGTAGGAACTTGCTTTCGTCCGACCAGATCACCTCCGACCACTGCTGAGGAGTCCAGTGGAGGTGGCGTCAATATCGTCAATTTGAGAAGAAGACAGGTTTTGGGAGCCGTGAGGTTAGCCATCGCTAAAATGTTCAAAAATTACAAATCAAAAGCCAAAAAATGGGGAAAAAATATGTGTAAATTTGATGCTTTTTCTCAATTTTTGAAAAAAACCATGTAGTGTCACTCTTAAAATTATCAAAACTCGATCCGACTACGTTATCACACTAACATTATGCTCAGAATTGTTATATTAAACAATCAAAATGATCCGATAGCTCTGAGAAAAGTTATCTTCGAAAAACCAAAAGTTGATAGACTTTTTGGCGATACTGTATATTTACTTTGTATATTCAATTTACCGCTATACTCTATATGGATATCTGAGAGTATTTCGGTAAAATGACCGTCAGAAAGTAATTGCCACATGAGATTGCTGCAGTGTTTTTTTATAAGATGGGCCATTCTGTTGCCATGGTTCTTCCTCAATTTGCTTCATTTTAAACGATGAGTCCAAAACGCAACTCTCCAGTGTTTTATAAAAGTTCTCCTTCCAATGGAATGGATATTGCAAAGTGAAGTGGAGAAAACATAAATGTGCTAAAAACTCGAGGAACATAAGGTACGAAACACAAACCACTCTCTAGTTACGAGTCCATGTACTTATTTTGGCGCTTCCTACACTTGAGCGGTGACGCAAAGCTCTATGCAAGAGTCTAGAAAAAGTGATTCGATAAGGAAGATGCTGATTAAAAATTTAAAGATAGACAAAAAGAATAGAGAAAAGCAATATTTTGGGATGAATCGCAAGGTACTAAAAGTAGACAACAACAAAAAACGATTAACTTAAAAATATTGCCGGCGGCTATCCTACGAAGTAAATGTAATTGAGCTTTGAAAACACGTATTCTACTAATCCCAATGTCCTCTGAATAAGATGTGTATGCACACTAGTCATCTGAAGCCACACAAAATCAGTAACAATTGTTCAAAAATATGTACTTAAGAGATACTAATGCATGCGTAGTAGAGTTTCAATTGCAATCAGGTTGACAGCTTATCTTTAAAAATCATCGTTTTCGTTGGCCAGACCTTGAGATCAAGTGTGCGACCTATGGAATTGCGAACGTAATGCGATCAGAGACTCTTTCCGGTTAATTAATCTATGAATTAAGAGCGTCGTCATGATTCATCAGAAATATTGAGCATTTAACATCGGCAAACCCGAATACTTTCATCATACAGTACGAAAACGACATTTCATTACGAATTGCCTGTACTGGGTTGACCTACATAAAAGCGAGGAGAGAAACCAAGCACATGTGAGCGAATTCGTTATCAGTCCTATGCATTCAATTTAAAGCAGATGTATGAGAGTTCAAGTGTGAGCTCTCAGCCTGAGAGCTACCGTATTCACTGCTGTTTTCTTTTTCTATAAAGAAAGAAGAATGCCCAAATTTATTTTTTTTTCAATTCTCATTACTATCATAGCAATATATACAATCAGTCATCTATAAATTTATATTACCATTGTACCAGTGTTAATCATATGATGTCCAACAATTCGTTTTTTTTCAGGTAAAATGCATCTCACTTCGATATTCACACTCCTACTGGCTGTGGCAGCGTTTAATGACGGCGCAGCGGTGGTCATTGTTATCAAAATCGATAGTGAAGAAGATGTCAGGATTACTCAAGCGTCGAGCTTGCCCTCTTCCTCGGTTATCCCTCTAACTTCGAAGGTACCTTCCATCCTGACAAGTCCGACTCCGAGCATTCCTTCGACCCCGACTACTCCACAAACTCCAAGCACTCCTTCGACCCCGACTACTCCTAAACCTCCGAGCACTCCTTCAACCCCGACCACTCCCACCAAGTCCGAGCACCCGAAGGAGGAAATAATGTTGAGAGCAAAAGAATACATAGGACAAAAAGAGAGATAATACGCTTAGAAAAATATGCGTTACTCGTAACGGAAACAAAGTACGGATTATCCATACTTTGTGCCTCGTCCCGATATTCGTAGTTAGAGCGTCACTTTTGTTTGAGAAAGCATCTGCGTACCCGGCCCACAGAGTTAACGGATACTTTTTCGGTGTGTATGGGGGGCTGTATGCTCTCTAGATTTAGAAGATGATAGAGTAACAGAAAGAGCAAGAGAAGCAGATGTGGCATAAGTGTGAGGAGGGCACAGATCAAATGATTATTCTCTACAAACCTCCGAACTCTGCGTCGCTTCAATACTTCTGCCTTCTCTTTTCAAGAGTCGCCGACGGTAGTTTTCGAGACGGAAAGGGAAGTCGTTGTTGCTACGAGAGAAGGGCGGAAAGAGCGTCGGCGACAGGGCCGGCAATTGTGATTTCTGATAAGGGAACTATCATTTGTAAGCGAACCTGTGATCAATCTGGATTGATGTTCACATCTTTTGTGACAAATTAGCATTCTTTAATTTTTTCGTTCTATTGCATGCAAACAGCAACAAATTGAATACGTAAACAATCGCTGAATAAAATCCTCTCTTTCTCTCAGCCTCTTTCTCTGTTCCTATATCTCAAAAAGATCTAGCCTCAAATGGAGTCGGTGCCATTGGTGATGGTGATGGATATCTCACGCCCCCCGGTGCAGTCGAGGCAGAGCCTGTACAAGATATGTTTGCATTCATGAAGAACTGCGAAGATTCTTGACATATTTTGCAAGATTTATTAAATTAATTTAAAAAAATATTGATTGTGTAATAAAATTAGGCCTGTATTTGCCATCTTGCAATTGGCCAGCGCGCACCCTACATTTGTCAGGTTCTGCCAACCTGATGTGCGTGCACATTTCGGGCCTCGGCTCGAGTCGAATGAGCTGGTCGTAGAGCGCGCCGAGAAAAGTGTCCGCTATGTTGACGCAGATCGCTTGGAGCGTCGGCTCTGGTATGAAGTTCTGACACAGCTTGATGACGTCCTGATAAGCTTCTTTTTTTTTAAGTTAAAAGTTCGATTTTTTTTTAAATAACAAAATATAAGTAGTATTAATGTCAAGGAGTGAATTTAAATATATGTTTCTAATGCTCCAACTATTATGTTTCCTTAAACAAAAGAACAAAACTTTGAATTTGTCTTTGTTTTATATGGTGAATTTTTCTTTTTTGCATAATAGCCTGAAAAATCAGTTGATATCCTAGCCATCTATCGATAAGAATACACTTTAAAGATTCGTACATGTCGAATGGTCTAGCTTTCGACGAGATTATCCAGGCCGGTTATTATGTCCTTGCATCGCCGGCACAGAAATTTTAAGACGTCTTCTAAAAGGACGAGCATTGTAGTATATCGGTATGTATGAAGGAGAGAGAAAAGATTGATAATGAGAGACAGAGAAGTAAATGACGCCGAGAAATGTGCATCAAATTACTTACTCTTTTTTAATATATTAAATATATTTCAAGATCAAAATATTTAAAGTGGCCAATACATGCATGAGTCTCCAACCTATGAATTCACCGAGATCAGCTTTGACGCACACGGGGCAGAAGAGCAAGGAAACGGTCAGTGATAGGAGAAAGTGTCCTTGCATACCTGTCAAAAACTAAAGAGACAATGTTAAAATATATCGAAATCGTCAATAAAAAGGCAAGCAAGTGAGTACAGCACTGAAGATTTTTTGAGTTTTAAATAAATCATTTACAGTTTCCTTATTGTTAGGAATTATATGATCTACTAAGAAGCTGTAATAAGTAGTTCTAAAATATGCAAATTTATTGCAAATTGAAATGCGATTTTTCAGTCGTAAATGGTGACTATACGCAGACCTCTTCCCTTCTTTTATTATCATCGGCGACGCAAAATATTTTTATATCGTGAGCACACGACTGGCGACGTAGAAAGAGAGAGAGTGAGAATTTGGACAGAAATGGAAGAGAGAGACAGAGAAAGAGAGCGAGACCAATACCGATCCTAAATGCACTGATCCAGTAGAGGAGTTAGTGGTAGCAGCAACAAGATAACAAAGAGTATTATTCATCACAGTCTTGTTTTGTGCTTGTGTTCGCTTTTCTTGCTATTACAATACTTTTTGGTACGCGAAGGAATGTTCATAAATTTTTTCTGTAATTATTATTTTAGTTAATAAAAGTCGTAGTGCTTCTTCTTTGTGTGATCTTCCTAGGTCTCGCGAAAATAAATTCAGTACGTTGGCACTGATAGCGATGTGAATGTTTTTTTTTTGGCCAGTCCAAAAGAGAGAGAGAGAAGAGTGAAGAACAGCATGATAAGCAGAGCATGAATCATCATTGGTCATAGTGTAGGCTTTTGTTGTTGTCCTATTCTTGTGGAATACATCCCTTATTTATTCAAAAGTTTAGCGCTTCACTTCAAACAGCAAATATGGCAATGAACACATCAGGAATGTCTCTAAACACCCGTATGAAAGGAATTTACGTACACTATCACAATTGAGAGAATTGAAGATATGATTAAGATTTAAGTGTTCAATGCATATCAAAGTGTGTAGTCACATAATAATAACTACTATATATATAATGGAATAGTGTTAGATTTGGGATATGGTTAGGGAAACAAGGATAATGTTAAGGTTTGGCCTTTAAGGGTCTTAATGTTAAGGGTTAACGTTAAGGCCTACTCCTGTCTCTTAGAGCTCCTCGTGGTTCTCCGTATTGACGACATCGAGCCAGTCGCCGGGCTTGCCGACGGAAAAGCCCGCAATTGGCACCGAGCCAAGCTTAATCCGAATCGACACCGACCATTCGCCCTGTTCAGAAATACTTTGTTAATATTTTAAAGGAATATATTAATTAATTTTTTAAAGTTTTTATTCCAAGGTGAATGATACATATCTACATCATAATCTGTCTGCTATATTAAGAATATTATTTTATTAATTAAAACAAATCCGGCCCTGATACTTTGAGTACACCGGATAAAGGTGTACGAAACTCTGACCATTGCGGACGTGTATCTCTATATAACACATGCTCTCTCGCCCTTGTGTCTCAGGGAAAAAGGCGCGAATTCAAATGTGAATTTTTTTGAGTGTCGGTCCTATCTCACCTCAACGTATTGATTGTCGACAGCGTTGATCGGCTGCATCTGGCTGAGATTGCCCGGGAGATGCGTAATCTCGTAGGTGCCGGGCGTCTCGAACTGCCGCCACATCTCTGCGCCCGTCAGGGGGAGGACGTCCATGAAGCTGATGAGAGAAGGAGTGAGAGAAGAGAGAGAGAGGGATCATGACGTATTAATTAGAGGGAGATAACAATAGAGGGAGGAAGGGATTGAATTAGAGAGAGAGAGAGAAGGATGGAAGAATTAGAGAGAGAGAACAGATATAAAAGAGAGTTGTGGATAGGGAAAAGGATGAGAGGAGAGGAGAGGGAGAGAAAGAGAGAGTGAGAGAGTGACAGAGAAGGAAGAAAAGAGAGAGAGGCAAACGCAAAAAGAAGCAGATTAGAAGAAAGAGCGGCTGACGATGAGAATGGGAACGAGAGAAAGAAAAAAATGGAAGAACTATGTGAGTGAGCAATAAAATAAATCCGTTTTCAGCCGGTCTCCATCAAAGTCCGTTTCCTCCAATCGCATGCATACGACCATGCACTTTACTCGATTTGTCTCTCAAACTCTCCATTCTATCATTTGCAAACTTTGATTTGCCCTCTCTTTCTGTGACCAGTTCGGTGCCCTTTGAGTCTCTCACTCTTTCTCATTCTTCCTGTTCCTGTCTCAAACACTTTATTCTCTCGCTCTCTTTCTCTCTCTCTGCTCTCTCTCTCCTTACCACGTCTGGTCATCGACGAACGCGTTGACACTCCGTCCGTCCTCGCAGACGTCGCCGATCATGAATGAGTTCTTGCGCAGCGACCACGCCATGACCAGCGAGCCTGTTATCTTCTGCGGCTTGCGCACGTGCACGCGGCCTTAAATTAGGCGTAAACTCACGTTTGAATTCGCGCCTTTTTGAATCAACTTTATATAGGAAAAAGTAGCCAATAACTTCAATGAGATCAACTTTTTTAAATGGTGAATTACTCATTGTCTTTCGCTTTCTCTCTCCCTTTTGCTCATTCTTTCTTTCCCTTTGCCTGCCTGACAACAGTCGAGGGTGAGATGGAGAGACACAGAGAGAGATGGAGGGAGAGAGAGGAAGAGAGAGAATTGAATTTGAATCTCGCGCCAAACCTGAGGAGAACTTGAAGAAGCCTGGGAAGCGGAAGCGCGCCCGTTCGGCCCCCACGCAGCTCGGCCGCTTCTTGCTGTCGTACGTGAGCAGGACGGCGTCCTCGAAAGAGACGTCGCCGGCGCCTGCAAAAATGAAAGATTAAAAACAATTAATTAAGAAATTTTTATCACTAAAGTAAAGTTATACCTGTAAATATAGTATAAATGATGACATACTTGATATAAGATATCAAAATTCATTGTTATTTCAAGCGCGGGAAATGACGAGAAAAAAGTTCTTAAAATGGGAGAAAAAAACTAATATGATGTGGGTTTTATTTATAAAAATTTTTTTCAAGTAAACGAGAAAAAAAATAAATATCAAAAAAACGACCAACCTGCGTAGATGTCATGGAGTCGAATGACATTGTCGACACCGTCGACGCACTTGTACTTCTTCTTTGCATCAGCCGACGACAGCAGCATAAGAGGCAGCAGGAGCAGCTCGGCTACGAAGATCATCACCACTTCAAATGGGAAATTTGAATACCACTCATTGGTGGCAAAATATTTTTTTTAATGCAACATGAAGTAAGAAAAAAGCATAATTATAAGAAAACAGTGAGAACATTCACATGAATTTTTGTTAGCCAATTAGTGGTAAGAATAACAAGATAAAATACGACGCAATAAAGTGTGACCACCATGAGTCTAAAAGTGATAGCGAAAAATCATTAGGCACCTATGTACTTGGAGAGACAGTCTATTTATATCTTATTATTATTGTTGTTATTATTGTTATAAAATATTGATTTTAAATGAGCAAGTGACATGGAACAGTACGACCGACTCTTCGTGTGAGGATGCAAAATGATTGAGTACATAAAATGAAATGAACGAGCGACGCAGACAATTCATTCTCATTCGAATCATAATAAAGACACGTTAGCCTCTTCTGCGTTTCTGCTCTGCACCATTCACTGTCAAATTGGAATGAATACATTGAACTAATAATACTCATGATACTATTTGATGGCTGCCTCGTCAGAACTGCGATGACGCTGTAGTAAAAGTGATAGAAAGAAAAAAAAAGAGTGTGGAGAAGGGTGAAAGTGGTGGGAGGATTAGCGAAATAGCGAGATCCGACCTCTTTCCCTTCTCCCTCTTTCTCTCTCTCTCTAGATGCAACTTGTAGCAGCTCGAATACGAATTGAAATAAAATGTCGAGACTAATTAGGACGCCGAATGTGGTGAGGAAAAAAAAAAAAAACACTGTTTGTAGGGTTCATCGCGTATTGCCAGCGAACGCGAGTAGTGCGTGTCTGGCCACTTTTCACTGGAAGCGATAACGCAGCTCGAAATGATTGACACATGCGACGGAACCGAGAGAGAGTGAGAGAGAGAGAGAGAAAAGAGAGAGAGAGAGAGAGGTAGAGAGAGAGGAAGAGAGAGATGAAAAAGTGTTATAACCTGACAGAGCAAACAGAGAGGGGGAGACAGGGAAAGAACTAGGGCGGAGAGAGAAAGAGAGGTTAAGAAAGAAAAAGACTGCGACAAATAGATTAATCAAATAAAGAAGTAGAAGAGTTAATCGCAGCGAAGACGATAAAAGTCATGAATCTCCTTTATATATTAAGGAATAGTAGTTTAAATAGTCTAAATGTAGTCTAAAGATATTCATAGAGATTTGCTCTGGTGCTGTAACAGCAAGTGATGGGTTTATATCAAGTCCAACTGAACAAATCGGGAAAAGCGAGCGTCCATGTCCTACTTTCCTGTCTTGTCTCTCCTCTTCCTTGGTTCTTTGGAGGAAAGGAAAAAAAATCAAAAGCGCCCTGACCGATATTCATTCGCCTTCTCCACATCGATTTCTCTCTTTTCTTCCTGCAACTTTCTCAATGCCACATAGTCATGCGTCTCGCACTATGCACTCATATGTCCTTGTTTCGCTGCTTTCTTTCTCTCTCTTTCTCTTCTTTCCCTCTCTCTCTCTCTCTCTCTCTCTCTCTTTCTCTCTCTCTTTCTCTCGCAACCACTCACCTGCCTTGCCCCACTTTCGCTCCGTCTCTCTATCTGACAGTTGTTCATGCATTTTCTCCCTTCTTTACCACTGTTCTCTCCCTCTTCCCTTTCTCTCTACAACACACCTGGCCCTCACTCGCTCTCTTGCGGTCTCGCTCTGAAATGCTAAACATTTGAACTCCGAAATGAGCAATATAAAAACAATTACATACTTCAACGGGTAATTTTTTAGGAAACCACATTAATTTCAAGAGCTTCTATTGATGAAAAGAATATCGTGCCGAAATTTTATATTTCTAATTAAAAAAAAATTTTTGCAGCTCATTCAATGCGGTTTTTTTGTTACTCTTGCAAATAAGTACATTTAAATCGTATGCAAGACGGACTAGTTGTATCTATTAAGTAGTCCTATAGCAAACACAGTTCTTCACTATTCCTCACTTTTCTTTTGTACTCATGTAGATAGCCTAAACCTAAGGGCTCAGGCTATCTACATGAGTACAAAAGAAAATGGATCCTTTGTTTTCTTTGCTTTCCGGGTGTACGGGTACCACTAACCGCACAAATACCTTACCTATCCGTACCGTACCGTTCCGTTCCGTACCGTTCCTTTCCTTATCCGAAACCTTTGGTTACTTTGTACCATACCGATCCGAAGGTGACATTCTTTATTGACCGACCGAACCAGAGCCCCTGTGGCTCCAAACCAATCCGGACCGATACAAGATCAAGAAGTGACTAGGATCAGTAGCCAAGTGGGCGGGGCAAGATAAGAGAGAGAGAGAGAGACTGCGACTGAAGGCTATCATCATCTCTTGCCGATACACTTGGGGACCAGAAGGGATCCTATATCACCTTATAACACGGTGAAGTTCCAATGCTCTTTCGAGTCGAACCTGGAAAGCAGGAAAAAAACAACACTTGAAAAACTAAAATATAAAAGAAAAGAAACATCGCGCAGTGGGAACAATTTAGAGAAGTTCCCCAATTCAACGGGCAAAGTAATAACAATCACGTTCAAACGTGCAATTTCAGTCGCTTCATGATATTTCTTTAGTGTACACTGACAGAGTGGGGCACCAGGAAAAGAGTCACAACATTAAGAAATTTGAATTAAAAGGTCAATTGATATAGAAATGTAAGAGCGCTTACGCGAGGAAGAGTAAAAGCAATCTTCTTACTTGCAGTTTCACTCTTTTACTAAGATTTCACCTTTGAAAAAAGCTGAAATCTTAGTTTTTCCATAAATTACGAAATCAATGCTAATTTTACTGGAAAAGTGCAATAAAACGAGTATAAAAGCCGGCATGATTGGAGTAAGTGCTAATTAATGAGAATCGTCTCTCTTGGTTGCTCTTCCCAACTGCCTCTTCATGGAACACAACTCGCAGTCTGTTCTTAGCTTCCTCTTGCCTTTCTACTGCTCTGTCACTCAAATCCAACTTTGGACTTGAAGAGCTGTTACTCCTACGATTCATATGCCTTTAATCATTTATCGTCATAATATAAAATTAGAATAAAGATTAGAATATTCTCTTTCTTTCCATTCCTGTTTCTCACTGTTTTAATTATTTTTGGACGAATATCAGATGAAAATTTTACTTACTTTCGGCAACTGATTTGAAGGCTCGGCAGAATGTTTAATAAAGGCTAAACACTAGTGCTGGCCTATGCGAACAATATCTATTGAGAAGCTCCTTTATCAATAAAGGAATATGATATACATACATATGTAGATTACAACTAGTTGCGGTTTGCGATTTAAATGAAATTATTGGTTAATGAGGTGTTGAATTTTCCAAGAGAAAAGTGGAGGAGCGAGAAAGAAAGGGAAAAATGCCTTAGTCCAAAAAATAAACCTTAGTCCATGTCAACGTATGGCCTATAATTGAACTGGCACTTTCTTTCTTCTCTCTCTGCTAGCGCTTCATTAAGCAAGAATATTGAATCACAACTAATTAAACATATGGTGCCTTCGCTTCTTCAAGTCATTCACTCACATCACCTCAGTTTCTTATTGTTTTCTTGTTTCTGCGTCCTTTAATCATTGTCAGCCACTGCATGAATTACTTATTCTTTTTCCCAAAATGATATGTATGAATTTCAAATCAAGAACAACTATTATAGTTGAAATCAACGCTTCTAATATCATATAAATGCACATGTAAATGTTTTTTAGCCAGATGTTTTTTTAATAGCTGCACATTTCTCTTTCTCTCTCTCTCTCGCTTCTGTATCGGTTCTTCCTTTCAGACTAGTCAATGGCTCTTCGTACCTTGTCTCCTCTCGGCTACTTCCCACGCGATGTCACCGAGGAAGAAGTCGGCGATGTCCCGAAGATTCTCGCCGTCTCCGAGAACGCGATTCTCTGGCGCCAGAAATCTCAGATCGGCGTAAACTCAACGGCCGTCGCCCGTCGTCTTCTCCGCCAGGACCCCCTCTCCTACCCAGGCCTCCCTTGGTTGGCAAACACTCTTCCCGACCGTCACAGCTGCCGGCTCTTTCTTACTCCTCTCGCGCCGATGACTTCATATCAACTAGCAACCCATGCCACATGCGTGCTGCCGGTGCCAGTACCGATCGATGATAGCAACATTGCGACAGCCGCGTTCGCGACCGCAACGCGTCTCTTCGTGCCAATCGCCGTCTACACGAGAGGCATTGCCATCGTGAGCTTCGCCAGTTCTTCACCCCGGTGACGGTGACGTCACCTACAGCGTATCCATGCACATCAATTTCGAAGATGATATCCAGTATGAAGTCTCGCTGATGGTTGACGAGCCAGGACCCTTGAGTGATCCGAACCACATCAGTCTGCTTTCTTATGAGAACTATCTCGGGTCTAACACCACCTACAAAAAGTGCTCGTTCCGCTACGTCGCCTCTCGACTTACAGGTGAAGTCATTTCTAGCAAATGCGTCATGGAACATGGTCAATTTTCGTGAGATTTTCCATCACGATGGCAACGCAGCAAGACAGATTGACGGCATGACGGGAAGACGCCTTCTCAGCAACCTCAAGCTGAACGGTAGGCGACTCGAGATACAGCAAGAAAATAGGATATTCGAGCGATTCAAGATACTCACGAATGACGACGCATCAGGGAAGGTGTTGAATATTTTCTTGCTTGCGACTGGGGATGGGCTGAGAGCGAACATATTCGACCTGGACATTTACGGTAGCTGGACGAAGAATCAGCTTGAACAAAGCGTCAGTGCCGCTTCTTCTCGCGCTGGAAGAGCCGTTGTACGACTCAAGAACAACGTGTACACCGTTGGTACAGTTGAGTCTTAATGAACATCATTAAGTTAAGAAATGCTTAAAAAAACTGGTTAGATATTTGCGATTATAAAAATGGCGTCACCCTAAGCATCATTATAATGTGTCGGTTCTATTAATATTATATATTATAGAATAGACCAAAATTTTTTCGAGGGCTTCATTGGCGGAGCGCTGCCTTGCCTTGAGGAGGCGAGCCGCGCTGCGTGCTACGAGCAGGTGACATGGAGCAAGCAACATCACTGCAACGCATTCGACTTCAGCTCATTCCTACTATTTTGTGACAGTTCTAAATGTCTTGAGGACGAGCGGAGCTCTTGCACTCTAATGTGATGAAATCAGAGATATTGTTTTTGTTGTTTGAATTGCATATTCTCAGACGTGAAGAACCAATAAATTGCCATTGATTTGAAGGAAAGAGTTACTATATGTGTGTACAGAGCGAAAACGTGGCAGAGGATGCTTCAAGCCAGGGTTGTCGTGGAAAGAGATTCCATGTTCAAACCTCCTTTAATTCCGCCACTTTGGACTTTGGCCTTGACAGGCAAATCTGTTTACGATGTCGTGGAAAAGGCATCCGTTAATACTAATCTCCTACCACAACTTTTCTTTTCAGCAAAGGTCTTGTATCAAGTAGCGCCCCCCCTCCTCCCTCCCAGCCATCCCTCCTTCGGAATGACTCAATTTCGTCCCCCGGTCCTGCACCGCGTCCGATCGTCCCCTCGTTCATCATCGACGCTGCATATCTACGGGAACTTCGGCAGACTCCAGCAGGCGAAGAATCTTCGAAATCACTTCCATACTGGACCCTCTATCATGCACTAGTGCCTTAAATATACCGGAAATTCCTTTTCATAAAGAATGTTTTTCCCGAATCATATAAAGTTCATGAAGAAGCATTCTGAGTCTTTGATGCTGTCAAATATATGCATATGTATGTATACACTCACAGATAAATATCCGTTACCGATAACGGATACAATGTACGAATTGTTCGTATCCGTAGTTAGACCGCCCTTTATCCGTAACATTATCCGCAAGCCATATCAGTCGTGCAATCCGTAGTTTACCTCCGTAGTCCAAAAAAAACTTTGTCAAAACAGAAATGAACCCGTACATACTGCATTTCGGTCGCGTTACCTACTCCACCATCCACACAACAAGTTTCAAATCCGGATACTGCCTCACATAGTGCCTATTGAGCTAGAATTTAACGGATATTCCGTTGTGTTAATGGACGCCTTTTCCACTCCATCGTAAACAGATTTGCCTCTCATCGCCAAAGTCCAAAGTGGCGTAATTAAAGGAGCATGAAATCTTCAACCACGATAACCCTGACATGATCGATTCATCCAATTGCACACGTTGTAATATAATACAACGGCTAAAGTTCTATAATTCCATACACACTGGTTTTTGTCGGCTCTTCCCAGAACCTTGCTCTCGATTGAATCATGTTGCATTATTTTGCACAACAATATTTTTGTTTATGTATTACTTATGAATATGAATCATATAATAATGGAGATATTCTTGCTAACAGATGGACATATATTATATATGTATTTAGAATGGTCGGTAGACAAATGGTGAAAGTGCACGCTCTGCTCTTCTCGATCTAAAGATCGCGATGATCCACAGGCTCGCGATGGACGGCTGGAATTAGTTGTTTGTCGAGGGCGAGATGAGTGAGGAGGAAGAGGATCTCGAGAAGAATGATCGCCGAACAGCCGATGAAGAGACCGGAGAGGCCACCGAGCAAGCCGAGCATCGAGCCAAACTGGATCGTTTTCATTCTTTTATTTATTTATATGTCGTTATACTATGTATTTCAAAAAAAGACTTGACCATTTTTTCAAGGATAAGAGAAGTAATTTAAAAAAAAACCGGCCGTCATAGAGAGCTCCTCAATTTCTACGTACGAATCGATTCTGTCGAAGAATATGGAGACATCACTCTGAAAATGTTGGTTTGATGTTATTTGATTTTTTAAAACGTAAAAGTGTTGTGCATAGGAGAAATGTCTATTAATGCGCGGGAAAAATTAAGTTCAAACCATGCTGACCATGAGCGTGCAGTTGTTTTCGACGAAAAATGTGCTGTTGTAACTCGAATTATTCGGTGTGAAGCAGTGGTCAGGCAACTTAGGCAACTGCAAATAATGTTGATGAAATTTAAAATTTAAAGTAGTTTCCTTTTGTGCTATGACGAAAAGAGCGGCTTCGAATGGCTGTTGCAATAAAAAGGCTTGAAAACATGCTCTTATCATAACTTGTGCTTGGCGAAAGATTCCTGGAAGATTTTCGCTGTAAAGGTGTTGGCATGACAGGGCGGAGGGCACTTGCATTCTGGCCATCCTGAAGGATCTCCGCGGGCGCCGAGGAGTGCAGCAATACAATCGACTGAAAAAACATTTGTTGGCATTTTAATCGATTAAATGTTGCGCAAAAAAGATTCTTATCAAACGCCTTGAGCTTTCCGTTTAGAAAGAAGACATTGTACTCCAGCTGAAGGGCTTTGGACTTGTTCCCACCAAGCAAGAACACATCAGAAACGTTTACTTCATCGAACCGATCTCCATTCAAATACCTAAAAGAGTCGATTTAAAGTCTAAAAAACTTAAAACAGACTTTCTTTGTCGAAATGTTTCGTATTTTTTGCCATGAGTGGGTACCGAAGATAGTTGACTATACAAGACATCATCAAGTACGCTTCTTTCTTAACTACATTCATCGCAAATTTCGTTTTATGTAGATACTCAAAATGTACGCAGTTACGAACCAATGAAATCCAAGCTTCATGATCTCCTGCTTAATGATGTCGCTTGTTTTGTTATCGGATAACCGCGTAGCACTATTATTCGCTACGTGTTTGGCTCCGACAAAGCATTCATCTGCAAGGAATAAAACGGGCTTAGTAGTATGTGAACTTTCCTGATTATTGAATACTGACACCCAATTTTTTTTTATTCAATTGCTCAGAAGAAAAACTGTGGGATTTCAAAACTGCAACCAACAGATTCCATTCTCTCATAAAAGTATTGTGAGTTACCTTTGAAATGTTTCACAAACTCAAGGTTGGGAAACACTGCAGGAATAAGTCCGTGCTGACATCCTTCACTGGTATCTCCCTCCGTTCATTTGTAGAAGAACTCCACATTCTACAAATATGCTATGCATTTTTATCGCTTGCTCAAACGTCAGGTTTTATTCTTTACCATTCGATCGCTGATTAAGAGAGCCTCTCTGTATGCCTCCAGTAGGGCGTGCCCCAGATCCAGACGTTGGATTTCGAATGTGAGAACATAGTCGGGCATGGCACTGGGCCCCAGTAACAATATTAAATGGCAAAAAAATTTTTCAAAAAATATTTTTCCGTGAACAGGTAAAAGTATGGATAATTTCTGAATTGATGTATCTCGCTTCAAACTCAATATTTTTCAATTTTCTTTTTTTTAACGGAATCGACGTTAGATTCTGAACAAAATCAGCCCAGATGTTTTTCAGTCATAAATTTTTTTTCACATCGAAAAATTACTTTTAATATTTGAATTTGACGGGTAAGTACCTTATACTCATTTGTGTGTGGGTGTTTTATCTCAAAATGTAGAGCATTAAAAACTGTATAACATATATTCTTTTCGCTTCGTGTGCACAACCCCTAAGGGGTGGAAAATAGGCTCAAATATGGGTACCTCGGATATGTAGGATTCAAGGAATGCGTGAAAAGAAGTTAAATTCTTGTTGTAACATAAAATGAACCATTTCATTCGATTCAGCACGTGCTTCTCTTCAAAAAAGCTCCATATCAAAATTTCATAAAATTATCATCTTCCATGAAAAAAATGCATTTTTCGATTTTTCAGCCATTGTCAGAAAATGACCTAAAACTATTCGAATCGCTGTATTTTCAATGTTTTCAGTGAGAACAGAATGCGGATGTACTATTCAGTACGCGACAAAATTCTCTACAGCATACATCCATTACATCTGGATAGGGCGTCCCTACCAATGACAGTATCGATTTTCCTAAGGCGGTCGCGTCAAAACTAACAGATCCGCATTTTCCAACTTTTCGTGCAATCTTAATGTTTCTTACTCATCCAATGAATCATTCTGCTCCACGAAGCACACAAAGGCCAGAACCGATGTTTGTTTTACAGATCTCCCGTGGTAAAAGCCCGCAAAAGGGTTTGCACGCGCGCGGCTTCGAACCTGGGACCCATGACTTTCGACGTGCACAACCAATTGGCTAAAATGACGTTATAAAATTCATTTCTGGAAAATGGCAAAACCAATCTTAAAGGTTGACCTATCAGCCGATAGCCATTTTTGCGCTCTATCGAAATAAATATATCCGCCAAACAGTGTAAATTGACGGTAAGGTCAAATAAGTGGCCAAAATATTCGAACCCAAATAAGTAGATCAAAAAAGCTATTCATCATAACGTGATGTATGGGAAAGTTGTTCGTCTGAGCGAAAGCTATAGAATGGCATATAACATGTGGGGACAAGTTCAATCCGCGAGCAATAACAGCCGCGAAAAGGTCCCCCCAAAATATTGACTTTTCAACGGACTCCAGGGCACTTTTTCGGTACTCTTACTAATAGAGAGGACATTCTTTATCAGTCACTATTATCTATTCGGCTGGAGTACCGAAAAAGTGCCCTGAAGTCCTTTGAAAAGTAAATTTGTTGATGATACATTACCGCGGCCTTTATTGCTCGCGGATTGAACTTATCCCACATGTTATATGGCATTCTATAGCTTTCGCTCAGACGAACAACTTTCCCATACATCACGTTATGATGAATAGCTTTTTTGATCTACTTTTTTGGGTTTGAATATTTTGGCCACTAATTTGACCTTACCGTCAATTTACACTGTTTGGCGGATATATTTCTTTCGATAGAGCGCAAAAATAGCTATCGGCTGATAGGTCAACCTTTAAGATTGGTTTTGTCATTTTCCAGAAATGAATTTTATAACGTCATTTTAGCCAATTGGTTGTGCACGTCGAAAGTCATGGGTCCCAGGTTCGAAGCCGCGCGCGTGCAAACCCTTTTGCGGGCTTTTACCACGGGAGATCTGTAAAACAAACATCGGTTCTGACCTTTGTGTGCTTCGTGGAGCAGAATGATCCATTGGATGAGTAAGAAACATTAAGATTGCACGAAAAGTTGGAAAATGCGGATCTGTTAGTGTTGACGCGACCGCCTTAGGAAAATCGATACTGTTATTGGTAGGGACGCCCTATCCAGATGTCATGGATGTATGTTGTAGAGAATTTTGTCGCGTACTGAATAGTACTATCCGCATTCTGTTCTCACTGAAAACATTGAAAATACAGCGATTCGAATAGTTTTAGGTCATTTTCTGACAATGGCTGAAAAATCGAAAAATGCGTTTTTTTCATGGAAGATGATAATTTTATGAAATTTTGATATGGAGCTTTTTTGAAGAGAAGCACGTGCTGAATCGAATGAAATGGTTCATTTTATGTTACAACAAGAATTTAACTTCTTTTCACGCATTCCTTGAATCCTACATATCCGAGGTACCCATATTTGAGCCTATTTTCCACCCCTTAGGGGTAGTGCACACGAAGCGAAAAGAATATATGTTATACAGTTTTTAATGCTCTACATTTTGAGATATAACACCCACACACAAATGAGTATAAGGTACTTAACCGTCAAATTCAAATATTAAAAGTAATTTTTCGATGTGAAAAAAAATAGTTGACTGAAAGACATCTGGGCTGATTTTGTTCAGAATCCAACGTTGATTCCGTTAAAAAAAAGAAAATTGGCAAATATTGATATTAAAGAAAGTTATGATGACTTCAACTTTTTCCATACATTTGCATGCCCAGACAAGGAAAAAATTCTATAACAAAATTGACCTTTTAATTTTCTTCATAGTGCGCATGGGTACCCCAAATTAAATTTTGGATAACCAAATCAGAAATTTTTGCCCCGGGGCAAACTCCCACTGAGGACTGCTTGATCCTAACAGAGAGGCTCTCTTAAAAGATGAAAAACTTAAATCTAATTATATTTTTCTGACCATTATAGTCTCTTCTCACTATATCACATTCTCTCGGCCTGTGTTCAGCAAAAAGGCGCGAATTCAAAAGAGTATTTTCGGCTCATTTAAATTTGAGTATTCAAATTGCCGCGTTCATTCGCACTCTCATGCGCGCGTGCTATTTTCCCGCAGTAGGTTTATGCGACCTGCGAAATAGTAAGCGAGAATAAGAGTGCCTGGTCCTAGGGTAAACGCGGCAATTCGAATCCGTATAATTTTTTTTCAGTAATCGTCTTCCTTTAATTCATTTTTTGTCAATTAATCAGTTCTCATTCTCATGAAATCTTCGCCCATGTTTCGACCGGGTGGAAAGTGTTGTGAATGGTCAGATCAGCGAAGCCCAGAGTGGAGATGCCCTTTTCATAGTAGTCGAGGCGCTTCTCAAAAATCAGGGGAGCTGAAAGAAGGAAAATAAAATAGTTTTTTTCTCGTCTAGAGCATATTAAAAATATACAATTACACTTGATTTCTTTACGCAAATATTTGTTATTTTTTAAACAAACCCCTAATAACCACGATGAAAGAGAAGAAGAAGGCCGCGAAGGCCACTTTCACTCGCATGTTTACTGAAATAAATAACAAGTTAATTTTTTTGTGGAACATTATGTTTGAAATATTAAAAGATTAAGTTAAAAAAAACTCGAAAAAGAAATGGTTACTTTTAATTGGGATGAGCTAACCAGATTCCAACTGGTTGGCAGGAGGGAATGCGAGGAGAATGACGGAATCGTTGAGAAATTATTCTTCTCGACTAGAATAGCACTGATGGATTCAATTAAGCATAATTCAATAAAGTACAAATGTTTCATGCACTTTTTCAACACGAAAGTGCATACTTTTTATTTACCATATGAAATTCACGTAGATTGTCATTTATTTTCTTGGCAATCAAGCTACAAGGTTTGATAGTTTTTCATATATGTATGTACCTAACATCGGTGTTATACTTTAGAAAGGTATTCATGCAATATCGATGATAGCTGAAGAAGAGTATACATCCTTCAGTACTGATTTCTCTTCGAATAAATGCGCGAATGAAAATTCCGTCTGGTTAGCATCCGGCAATCTACCCAACAGACCTGCCATGGCAGTAAGAAGAGGCATTCCCGATTCGTTAGACTAACTTACTCATGGTACTTATTTGAAACAAAGAAAGTTTATATGTATGCAATATATTTTTATTATATATTAATCATGAATATTTGTCACTGTGTACTGCCATTGACATATGTAAATACAGCTCTATCGTTAAACAAATAAATAGATACGAATAGGATGACAGTTTACCTTCTCCTGATTCTAAATATACTACTCTCCACGCTTGCATTTTTTACAATTTTCTATTCTTGTATTTTTTGAAGATAACAAACATATCATCCATCAGCTACGTAGTTATAAAGTCTTTTACGATGTATTCCTGTCAGCATTTATTTGAAGCATCCTTGCGAACCTCAACTCACTTCCTCCTCCTAGCTTCCCTATCTTAATACCCATCTCGTTGCAATTCACTTTGTTCTTCATGACTTTTCTCATTCTAATTCCTTTTCGTTCTTTCTTAGTTTCACAATTCTCTCTCTCTCTATGATCAATGTTCTCTCGTTTGCTTGTTGCCTAATCAGCAACTCTGGCGCGGCTTCCAAAGATAACTCCGTGTTTTGAGTGCTGAAAAGGCTCGACTAATACTTTCAGCATTCGACGTGTGAGATACCTATGTAGTATATAAGAGGCGCGGCACTTGGCCAGCGTGTGCTTATCAGTTGCGAGAGGCATGCACGCGACGGCGATGTCCATAGTTCTGCTTCTTCTCGCACTCCTGCAAATCGGTTCTGTACAAGTCTTCTTGCATATGTAATTGATAGCTATGCAAATATGTATGTATATATCAAATAAAAATTTGAAACTAAAACAAGTATCCTATAATTCCTCACTTTCTCAATTGTGTTTAAAAAATTTCCCGCGCTGAAATATCTCACTAATGAGAAATTACATAATTAATTAATTGAGGTAAGCATAAATAAAAGGCTAATGATACATGTGAACAGCGTTCGCGTGCCCCGGTGCGTATCAGCCAGTTGCGGGCGGTCGCTGCATGCGCGGCACGGATGATGACGATCACCCATACGGGCAGTAAATGCTCTGCCACAGAGAAGGCGGCGAGCTCATTTCGATTCACTCCGCCGATGTTGTTATTACTTTCCTGTTTTCAATAACCAATTTTAATAATTATACCAAACATTTTACACGAACGATAGTTTTGAACTTGACATTTGTTTTTTTTTTGTGCAAATTTGATTTTGTGCTCTTACTCTTCTACTCCCTCTCTACCTTCATTCCTCCTATCTTCCTACTGATGATCAACAACATCAGGAGAATGAGGGCATCCGGAAGTTACGAACATCTACGGAATACGTCCTGATTGGTCTCAAGTGCGACGTGAGGACGCGCACATTATACTGGGTCGATGGGACGCCCTTCAACTACTCGAATATTAGTGCGTCATGATCAATAATAAAAAAACAATTAATTTGTACTAATTTTCGGTAAATATTCCACTATTAAACGCTTCTTGACAGTCTCACCCTGCGACAGCAGCTACGCTATCGTCGTCTTGCGCACAAGCGACGGTGTCTGGGAAACGAGAGACCCTGTCGGCAATATATTCTACGCCATCTGCGGACTGCCCGGACACAATAGTTAATAGTTAATATCTGGGGGATTTCACGGCGAATATGATGTGTATTTATTTGGAGCACTAGCTAAATTTGGACGAAAAATAACCATGCTTGCGTGACAATCAAACTTGGCAACCTACTGTGTCCTGTTTTCTTAGGAAAATCTCCGATGTGTCCCTGAAGTGTCATGGACAATAAAACGTCTGACAGTGAGACATTTCCAAGACGCTTGGCTGCATCCTCGAGTTTGAATAATCGTGCAGCAAAAGAATGCTCTCGACATAAAAATTTGCGAGCGAGAGAAAACACTCATTTCTCATTCTGCATCAGGCCTTGACTTTAAGATGCCGTCTGCAACGACTACGACCTTGTTGAAGGAACGCAGACTTGCGTCGCACTCGGATTCACAAAGGCAAGACCACATATTTTTAAGCATACAACTATCTATAAATTTACAAAATACAAGTATATAACTTTTTTTTTGCTGTTTTAGCGGTCTTGGAGAGATGCAGAGAAAAGTTGCCAGCAAGAGTATGCTAATCTCGTCTCCCTTCACGACTCCGCGGTATGCAGCATACATTTTTTTTAATTTTAAACAGCTGTTTTCATTAAAAATGATTAAAAAATTTTCATACATGTTTATACAGACAAACGACTACTTATGCGCAAAGGCTAAAGAATTCGGCCTCCTAGAAGGCCTCCACATTGGCCTCGAAACCAATGTGAGCAGAGGCGAAGAGTCGTGGACGGACGGCAGCAACGTCACCTACACCAACTTTGCCAGAGGTACATACATGTTACTGAAATACTTCAGTTATTTTCATAATTATCTATCTAGCGTAGATAAATCTGTTTAATTGCTTACCAGGTTTCCCGAACGACATCTTCGGCTACTGTACGTCGATTGAAACTTGTTCGCACATCGGCGAGTATGTAACCAATAGCTGCGACAACAGCCAACTTCCCTATGCGTGCAGCCGACCCGGTTTTCCATTTAAACAAATTTTACTGGAATTGTTTAGTGGCATTTCGTGGTTTTTTTTTGTAAAATTACGCATAGTTGACATCGTATCATAACTTGAATTAAATCTCAAGAAAATAAGTGCTCTTGTAGCCTACGATATCGACAATCCTATCTCAGAGCCCGGCTGCCCCGAAAATCCGAATTATGTTACATGGTACTACATTTTGATACTATCAAGATATTACGGTTTCTTCATGATTATAGATATTTATCGTTCTTTTCTTTCGAGAAAAATACTTTAACCTAGAATGCCATTTCTCTTTCTTCTTTCTCTCACTGTTTCCGTAGCTTCCTTCAGATCTACTCTCCTTCCTATCCCGGACCACCAAACGCTACCGCATGTGACTACTTCCTCGAAGTGGAAGTGGGCAAGAAGGTGCAGGTGACCTTTGACGATTTCGATCTCAACTTCTGCTGCGACAAGGTGGAACTCTACGAAGGCAATCTTGGTGGCGCACTAATTGGAACGTAAGTGATTTGTATGCCTTTGTCCGCTTAACAATTACAACAACTATAAACTTTGTTGATCAATGATTGAGTGTCTCTTTGTAGACATAAGCTATCCTTATTACATAATATTTAAGAATAAAATTTTTTTGTTGAAATTTTTAA
Organism: Allodiplogaster sudhausi; assembly: GCA_945643635.1. Lineage (NCBI taxonomy): Eukaryota > Metazoa > Nematoda > Chromadorea > Rhabditida > Diplogasteridae > Allodiplogaster > Allodiplogaster sudhausi. The sequence goes on along the minus strand of CALZFC010000060.1, from coordinate 1,046,891 downwards.
ACATTTAAATTAGGATAACTGGTGAACCGCTGCCGGGCACAACTTTCCAAACGACGTCGTCGAATGTCATGCGGGTCGTGCTCACGACGAAAGATGGCCGTTTTGTGCGCGGCTTCCGTGCGCACTTTGATAGCATTGCGTAGACGATAGGGAAAAGAAATCATTCACATCAAATCCTCATATGCTTTATTTTGCACAGGAATAACTATGAATAAAGGCTTTGTTTTTTACCACGTTGTTGCCAAAACAGAACGATGATTCGCTTCTCTCCATAACACAAGGCAGATCTATCTCACAATTATTGATCATCTACCACAGAAGAATATTTCGGCATCAGAAATGAACCTGCGCTACCATCAATTTAGGAAGAAAAGTGGATCCAGAGTTCAGTAAAAGTTTTTATAGCTGAAATCGAAATTTGAAGCACGTTTTTTGCCGTTTAACTATGAAAAATGACAAAACGGCTTCAGTTTCACTTCAAAAATCAACATACGATTTATGGACCCACATTCAGACATGAGTTATTCTCTTCTTTTATTTTTGCCTGCTTTCTTCTGCCAACGATTTTGAATTTGCCATGGAATGGAAGTTTATTTAAGAAAAATCAGTGGAATGGAGAAGACGATGAAAAGGCTCTGGAATTGAAGTGAAGGGTGGACACATCGCAAGTCGATGTTGCCTGAATGATATCTCATTGTTGAATCGTGACGATAAACTGAAATCGAACATGAAGCTCATCTATGTAAAATATGACCTGGAAAGCGGCGGCGAGCAATGGTTGCGGTGGGCGGGGACAGATCCATGCAGCAGGGGTATTCACCCGAATACTCTAAACTATACAGGCCGCCAATTTTATATCCCACGGAGATATTTGGAAGCTCGTTCCAAGCAGTTTCCGGCTGATTCTCTTCCCAAAGCTCATCCAGTACGACGCCAACTCCTTCTCCATCGAGCATCCACTGGAAACGGCTTCGCTTGACCGTCAAGTTGGTCCCGTCCTCGCCAGGCGCAAGAGTCGAACTGCCGACGAAGCCAATCGAAAGCCAGCAAGAAGATCGCACGTCCTGAACAAATGAAAAGTAACCTTTCTTTATTTCTCTCATTGATGACAATCTTAGCGATAAACGAATTCAAAATTTCTCATTTAGCTTAAAACAAACAAAAATCACCTTTGAAGGGATTATGGCATGCTTGAGGCCGCCCGGGCAGATCGGCCTTTCATTCGAATTCTTCAATTCCTTCTTATAAATAAAATAGGGAACATTCTTGTAGTCGCGTCCCTTGATGGTGACGTTATGGCGGCCAGTGTTGATAAGGGGATACAGAGGATAGGAAGGAGGTGGAGGAGAAGGATCGGCTGAGAATTTGGCAGGCAGACGCATGCAGCAGGTACGAAAACCGTTCTCAGCAAACGCTGAGATGACAGCCTTGAGCTTTCCGTTGTCGAGAACGACATCGTAAGCCAGCTGACGGGCATTGGTCAAGTTTCCGCCCAGCCAAGCATCAGAAACGTTTACTTCATCGAAATTCCGTTCGTTCAAATACCTAAAAACTTATTAACCTTAAATGATGAACTAAAAGCTAACTTTATTTCGCTGAAAGTTTTCGTATTTTTCTAGTTTTTGCCACGCGTGATCACTGAGGGCAATATCAATCAACCGAAATGTTCAGTTTTATCAACCAGCGAATTTCATTTTAAAAAAATGTCTCTAAAGACTATAACTATTTCTTACTTGCCTCTGAATTTCTTTGCCAGAAATTTGTTGAAATTTTTTAAACCTTTTAATCGTCGAACTCATTGTTTTGGGTTTCCATGGATAACTTCGATTTTATTTAGACTCCTCAAGTTTCCTAAGTTGCGTACCAATTAAAGCCGAGTTTCATGATCTCTTGCTTGACGAATTCATGGTCGATTGTTTGGTTACCGCTGAGCAGAGCCGCGCTGGAATTCGCCTTGTGTCTCGCCCCGATATAGCAAAAAGCTGCAAGGAATTAAGTGGGCCCAATAGAATATGAACATTCCTGATTCTCGCTTAGACATTCCCAAATGTGTTTTTTTACTTCTATTGCTCACAATCAGAAGGAAAAGGGCAGGATTTCAAAAATCGGACCCAACAAATTCAATTTTTTTGCTCTCAAGGAAGCATTTTGTTACCTTCGAAGGATTTCACAAATTCAAGGCTGGGAAAGACTGCAGGAACAAGTCCGTGCTGGCATCCTTCGCTGGGAAGTCCAATCGTTCGATTGTAAAAGTATTCCACATTCTAGAAAAGTACTTTGAAAATTTTCGGCTACTTTAAAGGATGAAAATCACCGAAAAAAGACTATGCGAGTGTTCAATTTTCCGCACTTCACATCATATTTTCCCGCTGCGGAGTTGTTCGAAATAGCATGCAAGAATGAGAAGGATCCTAGGGAGTGCGCGAAAATTCAAATGTTCATTAATTTTTTTAGATCGCCATCTCATTTTATTTTTTTATTAGTAGTTCTCCATTCTGATAAATCTTCATTGTGTTCCGACCGGGTAGAAAGTGTTGTGGATGGTCAGATCAGCGAAGCCAAGAGTGGACATGCCCTCTTCGTAGTAGTCGAGGCGCTTCTCAAAAATTTGGGGAGCTGAAGGTAGGAAAACACAATAAGTTTTCTTCTTCTCTAGAGCATATTTAAAAAATATATATATACAATTACACTTTATTTAAGCAAATATTTGTTATTTTTTAAACGAACCCCTAATAGCCAGGATGAAAGACAAGAGGAAGGCCGCGAAGGCCGCATTCACTCGCATGTTTACTGAAAGAAATAACAAGTTAAATCTTTTGTGCAACATTATGTTTGCAGTATTAAAAGAATAATTTATAAAAAGAACCCGATAATGAAATGGTTACTTTAAATTGGGAAGAGCTAACCAGGGGCCAACTGGTTGGCGGGAGGGAATGCGATGAGAATGACGGAATTGTTGAGAAGATATTCTTCTCGACTACAATTGCACTGATGGATTCAATTAATCATTATTCTATAAATTGCAAAATTTTCCTGCACTATTTCAACACAAAAAGTGCATACTTTTTATTCACTCTGTGAAATTCACGTAGATTGTTAGTAATTTTCTTGGCTATGAGGTTCGAAGGTTTGATCGTATTTCATATAAATAACATAGGTTTTATTCCTTATAAAGTTATTCAAACACTATCGATGATTGCTGAAAAAGAGTATAAATAATTATTTACCTGCTTTCCGGAGATCAAAAGGGATTTTGTTTTCGGCGTTGTTCGAGAATTCTGAGTATTACTATTGAATATCGCATTCTTGCGTGAAGAAAAGCTCTTTCTTATCCCTTGTAAAGCAAGGAATATAAGTGCTACTCAAATTTTTCAAGTTTTTGAAAGTCTATAGTGTAAAAATAAACAACATATGCAGTACGCAAATGATATGCAGCAAAATGTAAGCCATAGCAAAAAAACCAAGAAGCTTTAAATAGCATATGAGTCACAAAACAATGTTGAATATGGAGTGGTCTGTATCTCGGCCCCCAGCGGTTGTATCGAATTTTTTTTTGTTTGTTTGATTCAGGTCAACTTTCGGTGAATATACAACTTAGCGTCCACAGTGCAAAAGGTTACGGCACCATGGGGGATGATTACATAGTAAAACAGGTAGGTTGCTTCAGTAGAAATGTAAGTACATAGCAGGGATGTATCGGAATAAAAATTTTCATAACGGAATTCGGAATTCGGAATTCGGAAGGAACCCTTTCATAACGGAATTCGGAAATCGGAATTCGGAAGAGAAAAAAGGTCGGAATTCGGAATTCGGAATTCGGAATTCGGAACTTCAAGTTTCAATAAGAAAAATGGGAGTTTTTCTTTCTAAATTTTGGTCTATCTCCCACGCATAAAACAACAGTGAGATTAGATGGAGGATGTGCTCTGCCGTGCCATTAAAAGCTTGGATGAAAGCTGAAGAAAACATTGTCAAATATTTTCATTTACTTTTGTTCTCTCGGTTTTGAACAGTATCTCGCGCCCATGGAAACTTCCACCGGTTTCAGAAAAAGGTGCAAAAGTATATAAAATTAATTAATTATAAAGCCAAACCCTTGTTTTTCCACTGCTCTGGGGGGATAAGAGGAGATATTTTCTTAACACAACTTTCCTCGCTCTGATCAGGCGAGAGACAATCGCTCTCTGCTCTCCTATCTCTTCCCACCCTATCGATATGGGAAAGCGAACCCAGTTCTGCTCAAGTCGATGGACGAGGAGAACAACAGTCGGCTGGCCAAGATGGCGGAGTGTATTCACCGACACCCTACTAAACATCTCCTCTCCCAGCCACTCTCCTCACTCCCAGGACAGTTTATCTCATACGCGTTGCGTCCGAAGTCGCATGCTGAACAGAGGCAATGCATCGGGAGAAGGCAACACGAGCAGTGATGGTCGGTTCGGTGGAGAACGGCAGCGATAGGGAGATCGCCGAGCATGATAATTCCATGCTCATCTCCAGCTTTGATGCCCGGTTACGAACGGCGTCCGTTCTCACCTCTCTCTCCCGACGGCATCTCTCTGGGTAACGTCAGCTGCCATCGGCACCCTCCAACTCGACCGCCAACAAGGGAAACGGCTTGAGCACCGTGTCAAATATGACTTCATCGAATTTTCTTACTAAATGGCTCTAAGTGGCCGAAGCGACAAACGAAATCTTGACTTTTGGAGGGGTCTGTATCTCGGGCCCCCAGGGTCCTAGAGACCTAATCCTTTTTGATGGAGTTCCGTACCGTGCCTTGGCCCAAACCACTAACCAATCTATTTTAGAGGCGAGAACTATGTCATTTCAGTTTATGTCAGCACTTTATATGTTGTGATATTGGAAATTTATTTCAGTTTTACCAAAATGCGCTTCCCAAAAGGTCTCCCCTTATGAAAGATCCGCAAAACATTTCATTGTAATTTCGCCCGGCTCAAAATGAAAGCTTCATTAACATTTGGTCAAACTGGCGTCAGTTTTCTAAGGGCTGGCTTCAGTTTTCTTCTTAGATTAATACATAAAATGTGCACGGCTACAAAATTCCGAAAAAATTCCGAAGAAATGGCCTTCATAACGGAATTCGGAATCCGGAATTCGGAAGGCTCCCTTTCATAACGGTATTCGGAAATCGGAATTAGGAAGGAAAAAGGTCGGAATTCGGAATTCGGAACTCGGAATTCGGAATTCCGATACACCCCTGGTACATAGAACGAAGCCCAAACCGAGTCAGTTGTTCGCCACCATCGTTCAGAATTCTTTTAGCTTTGCAAACCAATTTTCTTATTATTACAGGATTCACAAGAGTTATGCAAACAACGTTCTATCAATTTTTTTTCATTTCAAGACTGATATGACTTTCATGCACACTGTCTCCTTTCCAACCAATCATTTCTTGATTCAATGTATTCAATTATCCTTGCCAGACAACAACGGACTCGGACTGCCAAGGAAGGCGGCAGACAAGAGACAACGGATGTTTTTCGGGAAGAAGAAAGACTCCTGAGTTGTTACAATTATTTTACCACAGTAGAGCAACTGGAACACTATTGTGTACCTTATACGTGAGCATGGCGCTCTTCGCACCGTCCGGGCAATTATTATTCGCAGAGTAGTATGGAACACTCTTGTACACAATTCCGTTGATTGTAACGTCATGGGGGCCAAGACCCATATCCGGCTATTTCGGATAAGGAGCATTTTGATTGGCCGGGAGGTAGGGATGGCTCAGGCAGCAGATTGGCGACTTTGTGTTGCCTTCTACAGCTGCAAAATGATCCACTACATACGTCACGAAGTAGGCCAGTTTGAGAACATATTTGTTTGGGCTAGCAGCGAAACAATACCTTTATGTGAGTTGATGATATGATGTATTCAACAAACCGGATTTAGTAAATATACATGGCTCATCAAAACTATAAAATGTAACACATCGAATCTTCTAGAATGTGTATGACTCATATTTCTTATGAAAGCATAGAAAAAAGAATCGAATCTTCTACAGAAATCTAGAGAAATGGGCGGCGAGTATATATAAAAGAAGGCCGCTTGGCGACCAGCCGAAACATTCCCTATGCGAAAAAAAAATCAGAGGTGTTGGGGTATGACCAACGAGGTTGTTAACACGAATCCATGCCGAAGGATAGAGAGTCACCTTATAATTGATTAGTAGATATGTATATATTATATATATATATTTTTTTTTTCAGAATGATGTTTCTTATAAGGTTGTTGAAACTGTGTAGGAATTGTTTATATAAAAATCACTCGGTAAGAGACTGTTCTTCACCAAAATGTCCTCACTGTGCTAAAAACATCACATTGCTTTTTGTTCTAAACGAAATGGCTTTTATAGCGACAAATTCGGGTTCCCGAGAGATTCAACAGACATAAAAATTTCTTTTTAATGCTATTGAAAGTCCCCATTCTTGACTCCGATAATCGAAGACATGAAATTAATTTATTCCTATATAGCGGTGCAGGTCGATCTTTTGTTTCCAAATCTCTGTGTAAAAAGAAGCTAAAACTGGAAAAATCAAAACTGATTTCTCCAAGCATTTATCACTTTGGTTGCTCTGATAGCCATCCACTTCATTCCTGGATATACAAACTCCGCTTAATTACATCGCAAGGTAAAGAATTCCCAGTATTCGCAATGGCAATAGTTCCGCCACTAACTGGACGTATCTCTCTTCCTCGAATTACTGATGAAGATATGACTTTCTCTCATCACAAAATATTAAAACGTCTACATTAGCGAAATCTAAGGGTGACATTTCTGTTTTTCCAGATCTCTTATTTGGAATTAATTATTTTCATAAGATAATATCAGAAAAGCCTTTCTTCTGGTCTACAATTCTCTAATTGTAAGACACCTTTTGGTCCACTATTTTCTGGAACTACCAATGGAGTTTCAGCATTTTCTGCTATCTTGCCACCTCATGCATCTCTGAACCAATTATGTCAAAACCTTTGGTCATTAGAAAATTGTTTGTGCTAATCAATAACGAAAGTGCGTAAAACAAATAGCAAGCGAAAACCAAATAACAATAATTGTTTCCAATGCTTTCCGGGGGGTTCAGAATAAATCTCTCCAAGCGAATATAAATGCCAACTATTTGGCTTCCGTCCAGATGTCGAAGAAAAGTAGAGAAATCACAAGAGTACAAAGAATTCTCAATAATAATTCTTTTCGGTTTTGTTTGAGAAATTTATGCAAATTTGCTCAACAATATGTTCTCATTCTGGTCTACTTCTTGACGTATGTATATGACGCGATTTGTGAGAGAATCGTAAGGAAGCCAAAGAGCCGGGGACCCGGCAAAATTAGATTTCGCTCAAAAGCTCTTTATGGGTACTTTTTAACACGGCGAATTGGAATGGGTCCGGGAGTCTGAAATCGCCATTTTGGCGAGCTGTGCGAGGTTTAAAATTCGAGAGTCCGATGAAACTTGTAGAGATGGTCGCACATTTGCGTTCGCTGTTTCGCAAACAATAAAGCAATATTTGTGAAAAATTTTGTCATAAATAGACAAGATATTGCTTTACAAAGCTACTAAAGTAGAATTTGAAAATATACACTTTTATGGTCTCAATGGCCTCAAGAATTTGGAGAGGCGCCATTCTCTTATTTGGAAAAATGTCACGGGTTTTCTATCTTAAATTGTTGAGCAAAAAATTATATTTCCAATGAGCTATAGTATGCCAGATACCGACGAGGTCTTTTATGTTTCCCAGTTATAAAACTGTTGAAATACGCGCGGTTCACTGCCTGTGCATCCACATGCACTTTGTTTAGGCGTTACCTACGCCGAAAGCGAAACACAAGCGATATACCGCATGAAGGTAGTCTAGGGAATTTATGTAGGTTTTTATGTAGACAGCTAAATAAAATTTAAATGCAAAAGAAATTTGTTAATTGCCGAGCAAAACATTCCGCTCGCCAGGGGCATCGAACCCCAGACGTTCGTTTTGCGACTCCAACTCGTTCACAATACACTAAACCATCTCTCTTCGCCGAGACAATGGTTTTGTTCTTAGCTTGCCCGGTGCATAGGTCAAAGAAAAACATTAAAAAAAACCTCGTCAATATCTGGCATACTATAGCTCATTGGGAAGATAATTTTTTGTTCTACAATTTAAGATAGAAAACCCGTGACATTTTTCGAAATAAGAGGATGGCGCCTCTCCAAAGTCTTGAGGCCGATATCGAACAATGCCAGAACTTTCATGAAACGAGCAACAAACAATATCCTTGGCTCCTTCATCTATAAATAGTCGTCGAGACGTTTCTCTCGACATTGGCTCCTGCTCCGCTTACCAACTCCTTCAGCTTGAATTCAAATATTGCAGCTCGGCATTGCAGTACATTGTACTCGTTGTTCTTGCATTGGTGGTAGAGTGCTCAACCCAGGCATTTTATGCTCTGAATATCGATCGCTATAGAGTGCGAGAATTTAGATAGCAGAATTTGCAGAATGAAACGTGGATGAATCACTGAATTAATAATAATTTGAAATAGAGATTTGACTATTGTAAAGAATGCAGGACGTGGCCAACTCGCAATGTTTAGAACGTGAACAAGTTGTGAACAAGCACAAGGTACAACATCCATAAAAAGACAAATTTCATGCTAAATAAAGGATTTTCCAACCTGTCCAATATAATCTTCCCCGCTTCTTCGCAGTTCGACTTTGTCCCTCCGGCCGGCACAAATCCGTTCAAGCCTTCCGCGAACACTTATCTGCCTGAGCTCTTCGAGTTTCGCCTGGTTAATTAAGTTATTTTTTGTGCTAAAAAAGTATCTTGGTAGTAAAAACGAATTAATCACTGAGTTAATATTGAATTATTTCAATAATATTTATTATTCTCAGGTGACCGATCCCAAGGACGAAGCGATGCTCGAGCTTCTGTACGCGTCGAGCTTTGAGGAGCCCTTGAGCAAGGTGTCTGCTCGGTTTTGTTGAAAGGAAGAAAGATATTTAGAGATTAATTCGCTCAAGTCCTTTTAAAGTAGCAAAAAAAAATTTAGTTAATTAATTAAAAAAAAAGTATATATATAATGCATATTAAAACAAATAATCATAGTAACCATTATACAAAGTTAATTAAAGGAGCTGGGAGTGACGGGCGACGAGCACATGCCCTATCTTCGCTATTTTGTCGAGCACGCGTACGCCATGCCCGAATTCCCACTTACGCACGTCGTCATCGAGAAGGCAAAAGATTAAAAGAGGACGATCTTCGAACATTAATTCAGATTCAAATTGCCGCGCTCTCCCAGAAACCAAGCACTCTCTCAGTTTCGCTTGCTATTTGGCACGTAGTTCAAACCTGCTACGTGAAAATAGCGAATGCGAGTGCGAAGTGCTGCTGCATTTTGAAACTTTTCGGTGATGTATTCAAAATACAATAGAAGATCATGCGGAGAAATAAAGGCAGAAATATTACAAAATATTAATTTAATCTCTACAAAAATTAAGTTTTTTTCATGAATTAACAAGTTAATTTAAAGAAATTCGCAGAAGAGCGGCCGGCCGGCGGCATTCCTCTGCGGCGACATCGTCTACCACGACCCCAAGGACGACCCTTCCGGCGTCGCCTTCCCGTCGCTTAGCGACAATTGCACTCACCTGTGTAAGAAACTCGGGATAACTTGGCTCTTTGCCAACTTCTCCCATTTCGTAATCACCTTTTAACACACCTCGAAACCGAAATTTCATAGAATCCTCATTCAATTATCAATTAAACTACTTGAATAAAACTAAATTATAACGAGTCATTCTTCCACTTTGTTCCAGCCAATCTGCTGGACGAGACCCGTGACATGGTCTGGAAGCTCTATCCGAACGAGAAGGCCGTTCTCAACAAGGTTTTGGCAGCTGGCCACAGGAGTATTCTTCAGAATAAATGAGAAATTAAAGAAGAAAAATGGTTAAAGGACGACGACCACGGAAAAATATTTCATGAACGTTCGAAACATTCATCTTGCGAAAAAAAACACTCTATCTCATTCTCGCATGTTATGTCCCATGTTACACAAAACCGCTGCGTGAGCATATGTAGCAAATGCTCAAATGAGAGGGCGAACGATGTGAGAATTTAGATTTACAAAAAAAAAAATTTTTTATTTCATCTGTAATTGCCCATCTTAAAATCGAGAAAGCATAGACATCAGTAATGGCCTGTGACATGGTGCATTCTCAATAAATGATGACATGGTGAAATTCAGGAGTTCGGCTACATCGCCAAGCCCTATCGTGGCCTGCATCTCATGGAGGCGCTGCTCATCTACAACACCGACTTCAACCTCTACATGGTAGTGAAGAAATACATGTATGTATATAATAGCTTATAAGAAATAAGAATTAGCGATTGATTTTAACTAAGAAAAAAACATGACTTAATTAAATTTTAATTCGAGCTAATTTGTCTCATTAATTTAATTCGATTTAATTGCAAGGATCACAACGTGAACATCATCACGGGACACGCCCTCCACAACAGCATGACGCGCGCTTGTCTCGGCATTGGATTCGGCATCGTCGGAATTGGCTCGGCGCCAACGCACAAGGACGGACGGCCGGTGAGAGAGCGTGGAGAAGAGAGAGAGAGAGAGAGAGAGAGAGAGAGAGAGAAAGAAAGCAAGAGAAAGACAGAGAGAGGAGGGATAGCGGAGTTAAGCGGTGGCAAGAGGGGGAGGGGGGGTAGTAAGCGGAGAGATAAAATCTGACAGAGTGTAATAAGTGTGCAATATGGCATGTTGTTTTCATTTAATCTCATGTATAAAATAAGAATAATATTTCTATAATTTCAAAACTGTTTACAGGCTCGCCCCGAATTCGGCCCGGCCGTTCTTGTCACGATTGACATGCGGAATGGCCGCTGCGTCGATCCGCTGCCTGCCTGGCGGAAGGCTGGTCTCCTCTAGGCGCACACTCTCTCGCTCACTCTCTGCTTCCCTCATCATCTCCACTCTGGCACACTCTCTCGTCCTCTCTTCTACTCGCTCACTCTCAAATTCATTTTCTCTCTGTATCCCTCACTCTCTCGCTTATCCCAAAGCCTTACCACAACTCGTCAATCCTCTGCTTTTGCTTTTTGGAAGCCTTGTCCCTCTATCCAACCTAAAATTGAAAGACATGAATGGTCCTACTGGCAGTTCCACTTCGTATCTTCCTTTCTGTACGGTTTTGTTTCTGCGCACCACACACTGAGTGCAGTAAACTATATACAAACCAATGTATACAATATGGTGTACTGTAATATTACACACTCTTTACCATACTGCATGTAAGTCTTCGTGGTAGGATTTTTCCCTTGTGATCTCCTTTAAAGGAGATCATAAGGGAAAAACTCCTACCATGAAGTCCCTGACGGATTTAGACAGATTGGTAAAAAGTAAGGTGTAAGGAAACCACAAATGATGCTATTGCTCCTCGCCTCTCTCCGCAGAAACTTGTGCTTTGATCAAGTGCCATTTGAGCCGGCGTTAAGCAAATGCCGGCCAGTGCTGGTTGCGAGCACCATATGCATGAGTATTATGTGGTGCATTCCAACGGCCTCGGCGGCCACGGTGTAGCTCTGCCAATTCTTTTGAAAATGACGGGAAAATAAAATATTCACGAATTCAGAGTAAAGATTACAGTTAATTTCCTCAGGGGAGAGGTTTTTTGTGACTTTGGGATACTTGTAATCGAAGTTTCTAGCTCAACCTGACCGAATAAGGCAAAAAAACAAGACACTATTTATTTGCTTCGGACCTCCTTTAAATTTCATCATTGTAATGTTGTCTTGGCTTTTGGTAGAATTATCAAATGTCTTGAATTCTTTCGAAGTAACGCAATCGGAAAAGTTTGATGATCGATTGAAACTTTTTTTTTGCTTTTCTCATTCCACTTCCCGGAAGCATAAAGAGAACGATTCTTGACCTTTTCCTTTTATATGATATCTTGGCAATAGGCAAATTTTCAATTTTTTTTTACACGTTTTAAGCCGTTCGCTTTGCCAAAACCAGCCGCCAGTTCTCAATTGTCTACTAATAGAGAAGAAGAGAGAAGAGCAAATGAGTGGTCTCGCGTCTGTTTTGTTCTCCACCTTTTACTTTTCTGCACAAAGAAGTAACAAAGTAAATCAGCCAAGAGATATCTTCAAAAATAAAAAAAAAGACGATGAATACAGACATCGAAAGGAACAACGGAGAATTCGCAAGTATAAATAGCCGTTCAATTATTGTAATTTTAAATTATTCGCCGTCAATGGAGGTGTTCCCCTTCGGATGTGCTAAAGAGCATGTTTACGTACAATATTTTGTTTATTTTATTTCCTTTTATTTTCATGCCTTTAAACGTGCATTATAGCAGTTTGTCGAATGAATGGATTGTCCTGTAAAAAATGTTCATGTGAAAATGAGCCTTCCAAACTTCAATTGACTCCTTTCACCATTTCCTTCCCCATCACTTTGCTCACGCCCACTCTCAATGGCCTGGCGTCTAGTCTCGCTCTTTAGCACAAGAATTCAATGGAGAAATGAGAAAAATGCAGAATAATTATCTTAAAACACGGTCCATATTTTCAGCCAATTTGAGCAAATTAGTAAGTATAGCGATAAGGCAATTATGTGATGGCGGCGAAAAATCAATAGGAGCAGACTTGGAGAGAAAGTCAATTTATTGTTATATTTATTTTGAAAGAGTAATAGACATGTAATAATCACGACCGACTCTTCGTGTGAGGATGCAAAATGATTGAGTGCAAGAAGTACAATTCTTGCCAATTCCACCATAATAAAGGTACTTTAGAATGCTGCTCGAATCGGTTGCAAATTTTGATGTGAATTGAACTAATAATACTCATAACATTTGTAGCGCTATCACGTCTGAACTTATGTACAAGATGTTTCAGTAGAAGTGAGAGAAAGACTTAAAAAAGGTAGAGTAGAGTAAAGTTGGTGGGATTAGTGAAGTAGCGAGACCCGCCTAGATGCACATTAAAAGAGCCTCAACTACGAATTGGAACAATGGTATGAGGAGAGTAATATGTTGGTTACGGAATGTGACAAGGAAAGAATGAACTGTTTCTAGGAGTTCATCGCTTTTTGCCAGAGAAAAAAAAAAAAACAAAAAAAAGAGTTAATTTTTAATTATTCTGCTGACGATATAAATGAAAATTTTTCTGCTGATGATTTTTGCAAGTACATTCATACATGTTTAATTATTACAATTTTAAATTACTCGCGGTCGATGGAGCTGTCCTCTTCGGATGTAATAAAGAACATCTTTACGTGCAATATTTTGTTTATTTTATTTTATGTCCTTCAAACGTGCACTAGAGCAGATTGAAGAATGCACTTGTCCCATAAATAATTATGATAATGAGCTTCAAATTTCAATCGACTTCTCTTGCCATTTCCTATCCTCGTCACTTTACTCGTCCCCACTCGCCATGGCCGGTCGCCTCGTCGCGCTCTCTCGCGCTCTCTCATCCTCCTCCTCCACTCTCTGTTCTCCCTCACCGTCTGGCTCCCTCCTTGTCCACCGTTCCATCTACACTCGCCGCACTACGCAGGAGCATCCCGAGGCAAAGAAGCATAAGGTACTCGGAAAACAATTCCGTTGGAAAAACAAATTTATTTAACGGAATATTCGGTTAAATTAAGAGAGCCTGTCAGTACTATTCGATCAAGGCCTGCAATAGGAATTTTTTTTCGAATTTCTTCACCAAAAGTGATTATAGTATACAACTTGACTTGGTGAACAAAATAGGCTATATTTCAAAGTTGAAAAAAAATTTCGGCGCGAGACCCAGTACAGTACTCTTATAAATTTCATTGGTCATAAGTCGCTTCAAACTTATTTTTAGACAACCATCGAGCTATCATTGGATAGCCGATTGGACGGGCTTTAATTTTCATGTTGATGATGTTTTCATAAAATTTCATTTTGGCCCTAAAATCCGGCTCTAAACATTTTTGAAGGCGGTTTTTAGCCAAATTAAGTATTTTATGATATTATTTTATGATCATTTCCGCACAACCGCTCCCGCATAGGCTGAAAGTACGTTAAATTTGCTATAAGATATGTGTCTTTCAAAAAAATTGAAGGTCCCAGGCTCCGGAGCACGTGAACATGTTCCAGTGTAAACTGTAACACCGTGCAAGCGCATTCTTCGATCCATAACTGCGCGCAATGACAACATTACAAAATCGTAAGTATATCATCTAAGAGCTCTCACGGAGATCTTCAAATGTTACGTACATTATTTTATTGAAAAGTTTCAATTTATATGGGAAATTTCGTTATGTACAATTAGAAGGCTTAAAAATCTACTTCAAAAACATTTTCGTCTGTCGAAACATACATCATAAGAAAGAGGATGAAATTTGGTACAAGATGAACCCCTTTCAATGGAATTCCATGCATACGATCTTTTGTTATAAATCATAAAAATAGTGCCAGTAGCGTCGCTGTCATTTTGCCCAAGAATTGACAGTTTAGGTTATTCGAATTAGAATATTCCAGATTCGAATTAGAATATTCCAATCCTTTTTTCTACAGTTTTTCCATAAGGCCTTGTTATCCTATATATATTATACTCTTATAGCTTATAACAAAAGATCGAATTCATGGAATTCCATTGAAAGGGGTTCATCTTGTAATAAATTTCATCCTCTTTCTTATGATGTATGTTTCGAGACAGACGAAAATGTTTTTAAAGTAGTTTTTTAAGCCTTCTAATTGTACATAACAAAATTTCCCATATAAATTGAAACTTTTCAATAAAATAATGTACGTAACATTTGAGAGCTCTTAGATGATATACTTACGATTTTGTAATATTGACATTGCGCGCAGTTATGGATCGAAGAATGCGCTTACACGGTGTTACAGTTTAGACTGGAATATGTTCACGTGCACCGGAGCCTGGGGCTGGGACCTTCAATTTTTTTGAAAGACACATATCTTATAGCAAATTTAACGTACTTTTAGCCTATGCAGGAGCGGTTGTGCAGAAACGAGCATAAAATACTTAATTTGGCTAAAAACCGCCTTCAAAAATGTTTAGGGCCGTATTTTAGGGCCAAAATGAAATTTCATGAAAACATCATCAACATGAAAATTAAAGCCCGTCCAATCAGCTATCCAGTGATAGCTCGATGGTTGTCTAATAATAACTTTGAAGCGACTTATGACCAATGAAATTTATAAGAGTAATGTACTGGGTCTCGCGCGGAAAATTTTTTCAACTTTGAAATATAGCCTATTTTGTTCACCACGTCAAGTTGTATACTATAATCACTTTTGGTGAAGAAATTCGAAAAAAAAATTCCTAGGGCAGGTCATAATAGAGCCCTGCTCGAGACTTACTGACATCCTCTCTTAAAGGGAAATGTTCCAACCGGTCCAGTATAATGTTTCATGTTTTCCACAGTTCGACTTTGTCCCTCCGGCCGGCACAAATCCGTTCAAGCCTTCCGCGAACACTTATCTGCCTGAGCTCTTCGAGTTTCGCCAGGTTAATTAAGTTATTGTTTTTACTAAAAAAAATATTTATTGTTTTCAGTTGACAGATCCAAAGGACGAAGCGATGAACGAGCTTCTGTACGCGTCGAGCTTTGAGGAGCCCTTGAGCAAGGTGTTATGGAAAAGGGAAAATATGTACATATATCGATATTAACGCTCAAGTTATGTTCGGCCTTAAACTAGGAAAAATTTTGTTTTTAGAGAAGAAGAAAAATGAATCTAATTAGATGAAAAAAATTAAAAAAAAAAGCTGATTAAAGGAGCTAATTAAAGAAGCTAATAAATGAGCCAATTAGAGGCAATAATTAAAGGAGCTAATTAAGCGAGCCAATTAAAGACACCAATTAAAGGAGCTTGGCGTGACGGGCGACGAGCACATGCCCTATCTTCGCTACTTTGTCGAGCACGCGTGCGCCATGCCCGAATTCCCACTCACGCACGTCGTCATCGAGAAGGCATTATAACTCAGATTCAAATAGCTATTGTGCTATTTTGAATGTCGCCCAGAAAAATGCGATGGGCCTGGCGATTTGAAAACTCACTATAATCTCTTCGGCTAATCTTCTGATCTATTGATCTGCTCCTTAGCTTACCCAGATCGATAGATACGAGGCAAAAGAGGCCGACCCATTTTGCTAGGGGCGAACATTTGAAAAATCAATACTCGGAGATTTGGGATCGGAGCGGAACGTGACATTCAGAATATTGAACACTTTTACGAGAGCTTTGAAATGAGCCTACGTACGTTTGGTTGGGATTCCGGGAAAGTACCCTGAGGTCGCCGTGAAATCTCGAAATTTTGAGAGCCCTTTCCGCGGCTGTTTCTTCTCAGGAGGTGATGTTATGGCGATGTGTTATATATGGTTCTGTAGCTCACGAGAAAGCAAACAACTTTCTCATACAAAACGTTTTCATTTTTTGACTTTTTTGATCTACTTTTGGGGTCAGAAGGTTTAGGTCACTTTTCGACCTTAGCTATCACTGACACGTTTCGGGGAATATTTTTAATCGAAAAGAGCCTAACATTAGCTAGCGAATGGTATGTCAAACTTTACATCTGACCCAGGCATATTCGAGATATGAATTATTTTGTGGCTTTTTGGTTCATTTTCATCGCACGTCGAAAGTCATGGGTCGCAGGTTCGAAGTCGCGCGCGTGAAAACCCTTTTTCGCGCTTTTATACAAGTCCCTATTAGACTTAAACAATGCTAGGACATAGCAAAGACTCCAAGGGAGATAATGGACGAAAAATGTGTTACCAGGTCCCCCTATAGCTCCGCTAGTCGCCCACTTTTATGCCGCCGAGATTTATTTTGACTCGTCTTGTGTTCACAATGTAATGCAAGATCATGCGTAGACACGATCGCAGAAAATTTATAAAATATTTATTTAATTTAAAAAAAAACATTTTAGATGAAATGGACAATATACATTTATTGATTTAATCCGTAAAAAACATTTTTTAATGTAAAAAGAATAAAAAATATATTTCAGAAGACCGGCCGGCCGGCAGGGTTCCTCTGCGGCGACATCGTCTACCGCGACCCGAAGGACGACCCCTCCGGCGTCGTCTTCCCGACGCTCAGCGACAACTGCACACACATGAGTAAGAGGATCGGGACACTTGCTCAGAAATTGGCACTTTGCCAGCTTTTCGAAATATCTTCATCTCCTCTCTGCACATCTCGAATTCGAAATATCACGCAATCCCCATTCAGTAGTACATTACTATAGTTGAATTAAATTCGCAATGAATTATTCTTCCACTTTGTTCCAGCCAATCTGCTGGACGAGACCCGTGACATGGTCTGGAAGCTCTATCCGAACGAGAAGGCAGTTCTCAACAAGGTCTTAGCAATTTGATTAATTCATATTAAGTGCAAAATTAATGGACAAAAGCGGATACATCTGGATGGCATTGAAACCATTGGATGACGAGTTCAGCGGTCACATGCTTGGTGGCCCAGGTTTGAGCCACCAAGATATCCCCTTTTTCACTAGTCTGCACAGATAGCATGTCGCGGTGTTACTTTCTTGTGAAAATGCGGCCGCATCTTCAACGATAAAAAAACGTTCGAATTCAGGAGTTTGGCTACATCGCCAAGCCCTACCGTGGCCTGCATCTCATGGAGGCGCTGCTCATTTACAACACCGACTTCAACCTCTACATGGTGGTGTACTTTTATATTTACATTTATTTCCTCCTTTTTTAAACATCTTTGAAAAAATTTACTTAAAAACTGACAAGAAATAATATAGTTTTAAAGAAATATGCTATTAAAATAGGCTTACAACAAGTGAAATGATTTAAAGGTGCATCTACATATTTGAGTGCTCTCACGACTTTCGGTCATGCAAAAGGGCGCGAATTCAAATTCGAATTACCTTGAGAATCACGGCGTGAACCTCATCACCGGCCACTGCCTCCACAACAGCATGACGCGCGCTTGTCTCGGCGTCGGATACGAAATCGTCGGACTTGGCTCGGCGCCAACGCACAAGGACGGACGGCCGGTGAGAGAGAGAGAGAGAGAGAGAGAGAGATGGAGAGAAAGAGAGGAAAAGGGAGGAATTAGAGAGATGAAGAAGGATCGTCATGAAAGAGTACGACTTGTGACAATGACAGAGTGAATGACTGTTGTTTTACATACTAATGGCAATTTTACCCGCATGCATAGGATTAATATTTTAAAATAATTTCAAGACTATTTCTATTTTCCGGCCCGCCCCGAATTCGGCGCGGCCGTCCTGTGCACGATTGACATGCGAACTGGCCGCTGCGTCGATCCGCTGCCTGCGTGGCGGAAGGCCGGTCTCCTCTAGTCGCACACTCTCTCGCTCGCTATCTGCTTCCCTCATCCTCTCCACTCTCGACACACTCTCTAATCGTCTCTACTACTCGCTCACTCTCCCATTCACACTCTATCTTTCTCTCTCTTTCACTCATCCCAATGCCCCACCACAACTCGTCGATCTGTCTACTTTAGCTCTTTAGCAACCAGACACCTTGTCCCTCTCTCTAACCACTCTTGAGCTGGCTGATAAAATTGGCGAATAGGAATGGTTCTACGTACAGTTCCAAACGCTTAAAATATATATCAGAAAAATAATATAAAAAATAAAGTTTGTGTGTTTTTGAACTACCAGAAAGGATGGCGGTTTTATTTTTTGACAAATATATTTTATAATTGATTTGTGTCTTTGTACCGTACAGTCTGCTTGTAACGAACACAACACACTGAATACTGTAAACTCTATGCAATATACTACCGTATACTGTATGTTGTATTACTTTTCATTGCCTGCTTTACAGACAAACTTTATCAGGCCAAGTATCAGAAAAGGCGGATGTCGTTTCTATTGAAGCGCCGGTAGAGACGAGCATTTGGAGACAAGAAGTTGGATCTGCGAAAGCAAAAAAAATCCTCATATTTTTTCCCGCCAATACGACAAATTTTTATTTGAACTTTAAAGAAATTTGCCATTATAGCGAAAATATTTCTTACTGGTAACAGTCGCAATTCGTCGCATTCATAGTACAAAGTTTTGAGTTATGTATTCAAGCTGGAGCTATGTAAAGAAATTAGGGTAAGCTTTTTTGCCATAAGTTTAAGTTGTCCTTATCTTAAGGTAACTATAACTTAAGGTTGCTTAAGGTTAAGCTAACCTTAGCTCGTAAAAGACGGGCACGTGCTCGCGCTCGTCCAAATTGGCCGAAGTCAGCAGCTGTCGTGGATAGGCGGGCGAGCGCTTCGCTGCGAGGAGGAGTGCTGGGATGTCAACGGTATCGGCGTCCTGAAAAGGAGTCAGCGATAATTTACCGTAACGTAATCTGAAGCTTCCACTAAAATTCAGCATTTCAAAAGAATTAACCGTTTCTAGAACAAATTAGTTTTCGCGCGTAAAAGAATGAAATAGAGGAGAGAGTGAGAGTTAGAGACAGGCGACAGAGAGAGAAGAAGTCAGAGAAAAAAGCAGAACAATCCTGACCGTTCTGACAGCGGTGGCCGAGAGTAGGTTGATGGCTAGAAAGACGATAACGATCTCGTTGCCCATCACGCTCAGCATGTAACCTGGAAGAGAATATCGTTTTGGAAATCAAATTTTACCTTGGGATCTCGCAGGTGGCGGCTTGAAGTTCTTTCAAATCTATAGATATGAATGTATTTATTTATGTATGTACATACATAAGTACATCTAAATTATTTAAATCAGGGAAAATTTTAAACGATTAATGAAATTTCGCGCTGTTCTCTCCCTATCAGTATTTTTACATATCAATAGATGTATGTAGATAACTAACTAAACTAAAAATAAAAAAATAAGCCGAAATGAAGAAGAAGGAAAGAAATGCATTGACACGAGTGGCAGTAGAAGGAGAATCAAGGATTAGAAGTGCGTGGTCGCTTCTGCAGTTACTGCATTTCACTTTTTCTTTTCTCTTCCTAGAAGAGAGAAAAAATCATTGCGAGCCACAAAGATAAGGCCGGACACTAGCGAGCTTAAACGTGGGCGCATGGCTTATGGTATCGGCCATTTCGTGCTTTAAGGAGCAGGGTATACTTATATAAGTAAAAGGAGTCAGACACTTAGACTGGGCGCGGACCAGGAACTGGGAGAGGTTGGATGAGAGAGGGATGTAGAGAGAGAGAGAGAGAGAGAGTGAGAGAGAGAAAGAGAGAACCGGAGAGAGAGAAGAGGCAGAGAAAGATACAGATACAGAGAGAGATAGACAGAGAGAAACGGAGAGATAGAGAGAGAGAAAGAGAGAAGAAAGAAGAGAGCGAAGCAGCTCAAGAAGTTCACGCTGTCGAATATTAAAGCCTATTTTTAGTGAAATACTACTCTTGAGATGCACACGAACAGATTCTTGGATTCTTTGAAGAGCATCCATTTTTATGTTCCCCGGTCTCTCGGGGGCTGAAGAGAGAGAGAGAAACGTCAGAAAGAATCTCTTTTGAAGTCTATGTAATGTTTTCTCCTTCTCTCGTTAACCATTCATTTCTTTTTTCCTTTTTTTTCCACTTTATCTTTTCTTTTCGGTCTTTTTTTTTCTTTTCTCAGATGCTCTCTCTATTTCTCTCTTTCTCTCGCTCTCCTTCTTTTTCTCTCGTTCTCTTTCTCTCGCTCTCTCGTTTTCTCTCTTTCTCTTTCACACGCTCCCTCTCTCTTTCTCTCTCTCTCTCTCTCCCTCTCTCTCTTTCTCTCCATCTCACAACACGGACAAAAAGACATCCATAAACGTCTCGTGGCTACGGGTGGTGTCTTGAAATGGGTTAAAGCCTTCACTGAATGGGCGGCCATTCAGCGACACATCTGCCACCTCGTGGGCGAGCGCTGCATTATTTATTGGTCATCAGGAAAGCAACTTGGCAAGAGAGAGAGAAAGAGAGAGAGAGAGAGAGAGAGAGAGAGAGAAAAGAATTTAGAGAGAACGAGGGAGGGTGAGAGAGAGAGCGAGAGGTTGAGAGAGAGGGAGAGGTAGAGAGAGAGGGAGAGAGAGAGAGGGAGAGGTAGAGAGAGATAGTAAGAGAGAGAGAGAAAAATTGAGAGAGGTACTAGTCATGAGAGAAAAAGAGCCACGAGATAGAGACAGAGAGTGAGTGAGAAAGAGAGAGAGAGAGAGCGAGAGAGGGAGAGAGAGCGAGAGCGAGAGAGAGGGTCACAGAGAGTACGCGCACTATATATAACGTCATCGGCGACACTGAGGTCATGGCGTTTGATTTATGTGAGTGTGCACAGAGTCACGAATAAGAAGTTTGCTCCACTATTTCTTTTGAACTATCACATTTCCGCGCAAACGTTTTATTTCATTTTTCAAATATAATGCATAATTTAAATAACATTTTCTATACAATTAGGAATGATAATCTGTAAATTCATTCGGCAATTAATGTCTTTTGTATTCATTGATTTATCATTGATATATGTAGAAACTGCAATTTCTGTATACTACATATTTTTTAATGAAAACGAAAAAAAAACGCCGTAAACAAGAAGAAACCTTTCTTCCCCCCCCCCAAATGTACCGAAGCCTGCCCAGAATCAGGCGTGGCATGTCTTTTTTTATAGCCTAGACCGCTCTGCGATCTTCAATTTGCTGTCTTGTTCTCATTCTGAAGCTCTCTTTTCCTTCAGTTCTTTCACTCACTCTTGTTTTCTATCCCACTCTCTCTCACCTTCTCGTTCTCTCTCTCATTTCTTTTCGTCTGCCCTCTTCCTCTCGATTTATATCTCCTCTCGTTCTTTCTCTCTCTCCCTCTCGTTCTCTCTCTTCCTCTAATTCTTTATATCCCTCTCGTTCTATCTCACCATCACACTCGACTCATCAACAAAATGCAGTCTGTTACAGGAGAATTCGGCGGAGAATATTTTTGAGCATCGTCTGGAATAGAAAAGAAACGAACGTGCAACTCGATTGCCAACGGGCATATTCATGGTAGAATGAGATTTTAAAAAATGGTAAAAGAAATGGATGGAACATATATGAAAGTGACGATTAATAGAGTAAGATGGAAGAAAAAAAGCGTAAAGTAAACGAAGACATCTCGGAAGAGGAATAGGAATATTGAGAATATGGACATGGGTGAACATACTTACTTTATATGAATGCACATATGTACATTAATCGATGAACTTGAAACTTGTCAGAACTTTAAAGTAATCTCACGAACGATTAATAGAAAATCCAAGGGAAAATGCCTGGGCAGTCATTACTTTTGTCTATTTATTTATTCATTTATCTTCGATCTGCGCTCTCATCCAGCAAAGTGCTGTTTGATAGAGCTAACTTCAGGCATTCTACAGCTAATTTCTTGCTAGCTCTCTTCTGTAATTAGAAGATGGTGGTGATAATGCGGTATTCACTCTACTTTTTTTTTTTTTAAACTAATGAAAATGAAATGTCGTAAATGTCATTACTTTCTAAAAAAAAATACACGAAACCGTTATCATTAAACATTTTAGCCGTCAGTTATGCACTCGTTATTGTTGTTTTTACAATAAAAAATATTTATTTAAAAAAAAAACAATGAAATTGTTGCTTCATTTGCGAAATCTTGAAAACGAAAAGCTGGAAGCATACGAGTTGAGTTAAAACTTTGGTAAAGCGAAGACGTTTTGAAATCTTTTTCTTTAATTTATTGCCTTCTCCCCATTCTGTTTCTTTCTCTCTCGTCCTCATTGAACTCTCGTCATTTTAAATGGTCCAGCTTCTTTTCGTTCCGGCGAACAACTAGCGGGAATTACATCACGAAAAAACCTAAACTCCATTTGATGTGTAGGATTCAAGAGAAACGTTATTCCATAAAAATTGTAAAAAAAAGAAAGAGATAGTAAAAAAAACTGTGACAGAGCATGTACTACAATTGTAATTATATATTAATTATGGCGAGGAAATCTATTAATGACTCATTCTTTCAGCTTACATATGAAAACTATTACCTCTCGTTTATTACGACATCCGCCGTTTCTGATACTTGGCTTGGTAAAGTTTGTCTGGGAACAAAAAATGCACAGTAAAGATGCAGTATTGTAAACAGTCTGTAGTAAACAGTTCACCGTATACTGTATACAGTAAACCATATGCAACACATATACTAGTTTACATTATTCAATATACAAACGTGGAACAGAAAGTAGAACCATTCTTATTCGCTAATTTTATCGGCCAGCGTGAGCCAGGTTAGAAAGATGGACTCGTGTCGATGAAGACAAGCGAGAGAGTGAGCGAGATGAATGAGAAAGTGAGCGAGTAGTAGAGAGGACGAGTGAGGGTGTCGGAGTGGAGAGGATGAGGGAAGCAGAGAGTGAGCAAGAGAGTGTGCGACTAGAGGAGACCGGCCTTCCGCCACGCAGGCAGCGGATCGACGCAGCGGCCAGTTCGCATGTCAATCGTGCACAGGACGGCCGCGCCGAATTCGGGGCGGGCCGGAAAATCGAAAAAGTTTTCGAAACTATTAAAGTATTAATCTTATCACTTGAATCCTATTTGATCTCCCTATCATTTCTCCCTCCCCCTTTCCAACCTTCCATTATTTCCTCCTTCTCTCTCTCCCTCTCACTCTCTCCCTATTTCTCTCTCTCTCTCTTTCTTTCTATTCTTTCTCTCTAATCTTGCTCTTTCTCTAATCTTTCTCTCTCTCTCTCTCTCACCGGCCGTCCGTCCTTGTGCGTTGGAGACGAGCCAAGTCCGACGATTTCGTATCCGACGCCGAGACAAGCGCGCGTCATGCTGTTGTGGAGGCAGTGGCCGGTGATGAGGTTCACGCCGTGATTCTCAAATTATCCGGGATTTAACTAATTAAGGTTTTTTTTTAAATGTTTTAATTGATATCTAATAATTAATTATTTTAAACAACATACATATATTATAATTATTACACAATTTCATGTCATTTTTTTGCAAAAGGCCCTTCAGGATGTCACAAAAAGAAGAAATAAATATAAAATAATAAATAATATTAATAACCATGTAGAGGTTGAAGTCGGTGTTGTAAATGAGCAGCGCCTCCATGAGATGCAGGCCACGGTAGGGCTTGGCGATGTAGCCAAACTCCTGAATTCGAGCGTTTATTTATCGTTGAAGATGCCGCCGCATTTTCACAAGAAAGTAACACCGCGACATGCTATCTGTGCAGACTAGTGAAAAAGGGGATATCTTGGTGGCTCAAACCTGGGCCACCAAGCATGTGACCCCTCAACCCGTCGTCCATGGTTTCAATGCCATTTAGATGTTACCTCCTTTCTCCATTAATTTTGCACTTAATATGAATTAATTAAATTTTCAAAACCTTGTTGAGAACGGCCTTCTCATTCGGATAGAGCTTCCAGACCATGTCACGGGTCTCGTCCAGCAGATTGGCTGGAACAAAGTGGAAGATTAATTCATGCTCATTTAATTCAACTATATTAATTTATTATTGAATTGTGATTGCATGATATCTCTGATTCGAGATGTGTTGCGAGGAGAAGACGATATGGCGAGAAGCTGTCAAAGCGCCAATTTTTGAGCAGTTGTCCCGATCCTCTTACTCATGTGCGTGCAGTTGTCGCTGAGCGTCGGGAAAGCGACGCCGGAGGGGTCGTCCTTAGGGTCGCGGTAGACGATGTCGCCGCAGAGGAACGCCGCCGGCCGGCCGGTCTTCTATGAATATATCTTTTATTCTTTTTAACGTTTTAACTTATATTCTTTTTTTTAACTTTTTGACTTAACCTAACTTTTTCCGGCTTAAATCAATAAATACATTTTTATCAGAAATCTTTTTTTTTTAATTAAATAAATATTTTATAAATTTTTTGCCATCATTTCTCCGCACATGACATCTTGCATTACATTGTGAATACATGACGAGTCAAAATAAATCTTGGCGACTTAAAAGAGAGCGATTAGCCCCGAAAAACTATGTGAGATTTCAAATTGCGGCGGCCCTTCATTTATTCATGCAGCCGCGTTGAGCGACGTGCGAAATAGCACGATAACATGCGAAAATGCGAGAGTGGGCGCGGCAACTTGAATCTGAATTAATTTCGAAGATCGTCCTCTTTTAATCATTTGCCTTCTCGACGACGACGTGCGTGAGTGGGAATTCGGGCATGGCGCACGCGTGCTCGACAAAGTAGCGAAGATAGGGCATGTGCTCGTCGCCCGTCACGCCAAGCTCCTTTAATTAATGTTATTAATTGGATCATTTAATTAGCTTCTTTAATTAGTGTCTTAATTGGCTCATCTAATCAGCTTCTTTAATAATATTCTTTAATTAGCTTCTTTAATTGATTCATTTTTCTTTTGCATATTATTATACTTTGTTTTGATATACATTTATTGTTTTTTCTCAACAAAAACAGAGCAGACACCTTGCTCAAGGGCTCCTCAAAACTCGACGCGTACAGAAGCTCGTTCATCGCTTCGTCCTTTGGATCGGTCACCTGAAAATAATTTAAAAAAAAATAATTTTAAAAAATAATTCAATACTAACTCAGTAATTAATTCGTTTTTACTATCAAGATATTTTTTTAGCACAAAAAATAACTTAATTAACCTGGCGAAACTCGAAGAGCTCAGGCAGATAAGTGTTCGCGGAAGGCTTGAACGGATTTGTACCCGCCGGAGGGACAAAGTCGAACTGTGGAAAACATGAATCATTATACTGGATTAGTTGGAAAACTTCCCTTTAATTTAACCGAATATTCCGTTAAATGAATTTGTTTTCTAACGGTATTATTTTCCGTGTACCTTATACTTCTTCGCCTCGGGATGCTCCTGCGTAGTGCGGCGAGTGTAGATGGAACGGTGGATAAGGAAAGAGCCAGACTGCGAGGGAGAGCAGAGAGTGGAGGAGGAGGGCGAGAGAGCGCGAGAGAGCGAGACGAGGCGACCGGCCATGGCGAGTGCGGACGAGTAAAATGACTGGCGTATGAAATGGCATGAGAAGCCGATTAAAGTTGGAAGTCTCATTTTCATATTTCTTTATGGAACAAGTGCATTCCAAACTGTTCTTTGAAGGACACAAAAATAAAATAAACAAAATAATGCACGTAAAGATGCTCTTTAGTACATCCGAAGGGGACAACTCCATCGACAGCTTGAAATTGTAATAGGTAATTGAACTTGCAAAAATCGTCAACAGAATAATGTAAATTTATAAAATGTTGGCAGAATAAATAAAATTACCTCAATCGTCGTTCGCTGGCAATAAGTGATGAACTCCTAGAAACAGTGCTTTCCTTCCTTGTAACATTCGGCAATCTACATATTACTCTCCTCATTCCATTGTTCCAATTCGTAGTTGAGGTTTTTTTTAAGTGCATTTAGGCGGGTCTTGCTAATTCGCTAATCCCTCCAACTTCTACTCCATATTTTACTACTGAAACATCATGCCAGTTCAGATGTGGCAGCCCTTCAAATGTCATGAGTATTATTAGTTCAACTCACATCAAAATTTGCCCAAGAATGGAGCCGCATTCTGAAGAACCTTTATTATGGGTGGAATTGGCAAGAATTGTACTTCATGCACTAAAACATTTTGCAGAATCACACGAAGAGTCAGTCGGATTCTTCCATGTTTGTTACTCTTTTAAAATAAATATTAAAATATTAATAAATAGACTTTCTCTCCAAGTCTGCTCCTATTGATTTTTTGCCTCCATCATTTAATTGCTTTATCGCAATTCTTACTAATTTGCTCAAATTCGCTGAAAATGCGAACGTTTTTTCTGATAATTATACTGCATTTTTTATCACTTCTCATTTGAATTCTTGCGCGAAAGAGCGAGACGATGCGACCGGCCAAGGCGAATGGGGACGAGTGAAATGACGAGGGAGGAAATGGCGACAAAAGAAGTCAATTGAAGTTTCTTGCTCATGCACATACATATTTGTTTATTGGACAATACATTCTTTACAACTGCCATAGTTATCGTTTGAAGGCATACAAATAAAATGAACAAAATATTGTAAAAACATGTAAAAAAAAAAACATCCTAAGCGGACACTTCGATCGAGAGCGAATAATTTAAAATTACAATAATTGAACAACAATTAATACTTGCGAATTCTTCGTTGATCTTGATCTTGTCGATGTCTGTCTTCTTCGCCTTTTTTTTTATTTTTGAAGATATCTCTTGGCTGATGTATTTTGTTACTTCTTTGTTTTTCCCCACCCTTTTTTTTAAAGAAAACAGTTGATTTGCCTACTTATTGTAGGTATTGAATAGTTCGGTTGCCTTGTTCATCTTATCCGCGTCCAATCTTACTTTGAGCACATCGACAAGCAGGAAATTCGGACATTTTAACTTTCGAATTGAATTTCGACATCCACTCTTAAAGATACATCCACTCTGTATGTCTGAATCAAAGAACTTTTTTTATTGAGTATGACAGTAGGTTTTAATGTCCCTGGACAGGCTCATAAAGTGGTCAACTTGCGCAACCGATTCGTCAACTAATTGCAGTGTTCGTGTGGAATAAAGTATTGTCGGTGCCGAATCGCTGCCATATGTATCTTGTAGGCGTCAGAGTTCACCTCACTGGCCGGTGCCGTAACGTCCTTGTTGGGGCCGTTGAAATTCTGTTTTCATATAAAGCCGCAAAAGAGGGAGAAAACGTGAAAAGACGCTCAAGATTAGGGAGAGAGACAGAAAGAGAGAGAGAAATTTTCATGGTTTAATACGAGCAGGCTTCTACTTTCAAGGCAGCCGGCAGATTAGCAGCCTAAAGAAAGATTCTTATACCTTCTCTGGCAGAATGCTTTGTGAACAATTTATGTTGACCTTTCTAGCTTTTATAGTGAGTGGCATGGCATGGATTTGTCATAATGAGAGCTTAAAGTGAAAACCCTGCGGCGATGAGAGTACCAGTTCGACATGTCATGATTACAAAGAGAGAGACAGAGAGAGAGAGAGAGAAAGCCAGAAAGAGAGACAGAGAGACAGAGAGATAAAGGGAAGGAGAGACAGAGAGAGAGAGAGAGTGAGGAGGAAAGCGAAACGCTAGCTGAAATCTCCTCTTGTCAGGAAGGAAAACGGCAAGTGAAACGGAAATGAGACTTTTGCGAACGTGGCGTCGTTTCCTTCTTCGCTTGTGCACACGAAATAAAAAGCAACAAGGCTCAATCGTTGTGGTTTATATAAATTGTTTAGTACATTGAAATTAATTTTGACATCAGGCTATTAGGCAACATTTTGATATCTAACAAGTACATAGCTACAACAATTATGCACAGATTGTAGAATTTTCAATGGCTTGGCAGGGTCGCTTGAAGTACTCGCAAAGGCTACTTTCAAGACACGATAAATAATTACCGGAATGCAAATTCCAACACACCTTTGTCAATGAATACTTTCCGGAAGCCGGAGAAAGCATTAAACCACACCTTCTCTCAACGATGTATCTGGCGATTTCAAGATTATTTTTTTTTGTCTCTTTTAACGTGTTCCACATGTCCGACGACTCATATTGGATGAACAGGAAGAGCACTAGGCTCGAGTGCTCCTTATGTGAAGATGGCCTCTTTCATATGGACAGCTTTGCGGGAGACATCATTCCGCATTACATGCAAAACACGTGTTGTGCACCCCCATTACTGCTAAATGTGCACGTGGTCAAATGTTATTGTACATTTGGATCTCGATTCTGTTGATGGCGTTCTTCAGGCAGTTTACACTCTATTCATAAGCCCCTTCTTCAAAGTCGATTGTCACGCAAACAACAAACCGTGCATCGTATGAGCGAAAACGAGTGTAACATAAAAAGAAGGAGGAAATGCAATGTTTCTCTCTCTCTCTCTTCATTTTCATTTTGGGCAGGACATTAAAATAAATGAGCTTCGTCCAAGCAAACTGAGGTTGCTAGGATTCAATGGACCAATTCGAACGAAGATAGAAGAAGAAAATGACAAGCTGCCTTATGCCACATCTCAATGTCTTTGCTTAGCTAAACAATGTCGAATGAATTTCATAAAGCATGGGTTTTATGGAATGCTGTATGCGGTCCAATTTGCTACTGATTCGATGACTTTTACATATTTAGACTTTAGTACGAGACCATCGTTAGAATTTCTTATGTTATTTTATTTTGTCGCAGGGTCTACAGAATTATGTGGCTGTCTCGCCTTCACATTGCCCTTCTCGTCCGCCTGGTGGTAATGCCGGTTTTTATTATGATCAACAATATTCCAAAATCTTTTAGGATTATTTAGTACTTTGAAGAAAGTCGTCTGAGTTTGGCTGGGAATTTGGAATGGTACATATATTTTTTTTCATACTCTCCTCAGACGTCATGTGAGTACGCCGAAAATGCCGCGTCGACGGAGCTGCGTTGGCGACTTGAGATTCTCACCGGGAAAGCGGCGCTGCTCGCGTGCACGAATGCATGCGATGAGGTTCGTTTTCTTTATCTCTTACTTTTCCCCTCATTGGCAACATTACTTTGCTTCATTGGCAACATAACTTTGGCAAAGTTATGTTGCCAATGATGCAAAGTTATGTTGCCAATGAGGGACAAGTCAGAGATGAAGAAAATGATCTCCCTCAACCACCCTCACCGTACTGAAATATCTGCCTTTTCTTTTTCTTGCCAAAACTTCCAGTAGTCATGTTATACTGACTACAACAATTGAGACCGCAACAACAACCGCAGCAGAAGCGACCACAACCACTAGGACCTCGCCAAGTCCCTTCCCGAGTACAACCAAGAGTACAACCTTGTCAACCACCTCCAGCACCACCCTTGCCACCACCCCGACAACGACGTCTTCAAGCACGACTACTACAACCACGCAAGCGAGTGCTACAATGACGCCAACCACAAGTCTCTTTTTTCGCTCAACTTTTCTTTCTACTCTATCACCAACACGTGTGATCCTTGTAGTTAAAGGATCATGTGGAATGTTAAAATACGTACATACATATGTGAGAATGCTATAATGCCTAGTTTTACTTGTTTTACAGCCACAGCTGCGAAATGCGCTGTTCTTGATTTGGCTCAAGGAATGCCACCAGAGGAAGCGTAAGCAAATTCTTCTTAATCGCTTTATGTATGCAAAGAGTGTACACATATTTGTTGCAGACAATTCCATTTGATGGACTGCGGGAGCGCGAAAGTTTCTACGACAGTGATGCGGTACGGTGATAGTGTCAGAAAGCTACATTTGTAACAGAAAACGCATAGTCTTACAAGCAGTGAACATCGAATGTGCAGATCCCGATGTATTCCGTTCTTTAAAAGATGAATTAAAGTGAAACAAGAAGGAGCTTCTTTCTTGATTGTGAGGTAAAATTTTATTGACTTTAGAACAGGGAAGACCTTTTAAAGTCGATTTAAGATACATACATTCATACATACATGTGTGAGTAGCTGAGAAAAGTGGTTGTGTTTTTGCTTCTTCTTCTTTAGACGATCTATCTGTACGATGGCACTTCTTGGAGAGCGACGAACTGCAAACGATTCGAGTGCGATCCAAATGATGCACTCTGGCACTGCACGACGAATGGAGCGATCATTTTTCGGCAGGTCTTGCAGCACAAGTGCATCTGTAAATTGTAAATTCATTCATTCATTCAAATAAGCTCTCTCAGGTGCATTAAATTGTCTCGCTTTTCTCTGACGTCTGCATCTCTCATCTCTTTGTGAAAATGTAGTGCCAATTGGCAAGAGAGGCAGAAACTGCTTTGATAGAGACGTTTTCTATGGCATTCCAAATATCTCGCAAAATACTGACAATGAGTTTCATAAAGCGGAACCACCTCCAATCGATCTTTTAGGACTGCCTCATATGGGAAATATATGGGAAAATATGGGAAAATAAAAGTAATTTATTTTTCGTCTGATATTTAATTTAAATATAAAAAAATGCAAAATGTTGAGGAAAAGGTGCTATGATGAAATGCGTGAGACGAAATTGAGCGTGTAAACTCATAGGTCCCAAAATCTACCATTGCAAGGCGTAGGTCGTGTCAGAGTCATCGTAGTAGAACTCCTACCGAAGAAGTTTTCGCATTCGAAGGCATTTATGATATGATTGGAAGTGAAATTGAATTTCTTTCTTTTTGATAAAGTGCTTGTTCATATTTCATATCTAATCTCTTAAACAGTGATATGTTGACTTCATTTTCTCCTTGTCAATCTGCTTTTCACTCACCCTTGCGTTCTCCCAATCTCTCTCTCTCTCTCATTTTCCTCTCACTCTCTCTCGCTCTCTCTCTCAAATTTTCCCTTTTTATCGATGTTGTAATATGCCTTTTTTTTATAGAAACAGTTTTCTGAAAGGCTCAAATCCGTAACATTAAAATATATCTAAACTGCGAATTCTTTTGGCACTCTTTACAATTCCTTCATTCGTACTTCTTGTTTTTCAGCGTTGCCTCTAAACTCATAATCGAAAATATTCTTTATTCGAGATGATTATTTGACCAGTGATAGGCGAGAGATAAGGAGAACATGGACACTCGTGGAATATGTACAGACGTTTTAGCATTAGCGTTAGCGATATAATAGCGAGTGTAAAGTTACGGTAACATGACGAATATGTATAAATATATATAGAACCTCTGAATAAACAATGGCAACTTGAAGAAAGAGAAAGGGAGAGAGAGAGAGAGATAAAAAAAATTTCTCAGCGAATAAATAATTTATTTTAAAAAAAAGTTTTTTTTTTCTTTCTTTATTTCTTCTTCTTTAAAGCAGCAGAGGGAAGCGTTGGCACTCCTCACGGTCAAAATTAAAAAAAAAAGAAATTAAAAAAATTAAGAAACGGGAAAGAGAATGGGGAGAAAGAAGAGGGTAAGAAATCATTGAAAGAGTCGGTAAAAATGAATAGAATGTAACGAGGTCGAAGTTTCTTGAATTTCTAATGGAGGCATATACAAAAAAAACTTGCGGGTTCTAAAATAAAATATGAAAAAAAATCAATTAACAACGAATCTTTCCTGGACATAGTTCGCCGTTCAAATCGACCAGAGTAGAGTAAGCATATGAGGAGTAGAGTGAGATAGCGAGGCGAGCGTGTTTGAGAGAGAGAGAGAGAGAGAGAGCGAGAGAGAGAGCGAGAGAGAGAGAGAGTGATGGAGAGCGTGATAGAGAGAGAAAGAGAGAGACATAGAGAGAGCTTAGACATACAAATTTAAAAAAATTAACAGTGAATTCTGTGAGAGAAGCGGAAAAAGTAGCGAGTTTCTTCTAGTCCTTTTCGAAGAAGCTGTTTGGAAAATCATAACAAAAGTGTTACAATTTTCTTGTCAGTCGATGGTTTAGCCCTTTGAGGCATTACAACGTGAGAGAGCATGAGAGCGTGAGAGAGTGGGCCCGATGGAGAGGGGTACAAAGAAAGGGAGAGAGGGAGGGAGAGAGAGAGAGTGAGAGAGAGAGAGAGCGAATGATCAAGCTTCGAAAGCGCCAACGGGTTTGGTAGAGAGAGAGAAAGAAAGAAGGAGAGAGAGAGAAAGAGAGTGGTTTGCGTTTCTTTGAAAGACGCTGAAGGAAATCGAGCCGAACGTGTGTATGGAGTGGCGGGAGTGGCAATTATAGTGTGGAAGAAACAAATACATATAAATAGTGTGCCAGAGATACCGTAACCGATGACAACACCATAACCGGAAGTTTGGGGGTTACGAGCTCTCTTATGGTTAGAGCAAGAATAGTTAGAGAAACAGAGAAAGAGTGTGTGTGTCAGCGAGAGACAGAGAAAGAGAGCCCAAACGAAAAAAAAACATCTAGAAAGCCAATCAGATTTTAATGCCCGAGAGAAAGATGGCTACCGGGCCGTAATTGAGGCAAAAAGGAGAGAGAGAGAGAAAG
Organism: Allodiplogaster sudhausi; assembly: GCA_945643635.1. Lineage (NCBI taxonomy): Eukaryota > Metazoa > Nematoda > Chromadorea > Rhabditida > Diplogasteridae > Allodiplogaster > Allodiplogaster sudhausi. Next base: position 1,014,058 of record CALZFC010000060.1, on the reverse strand, counting down.
AATAAAGATCAATCACAATGGTTAAAAACAGAAATAAAATATATAAAAATTAAATATCTGCAGAAAAAAAAACATAAATTCATTCTCAAAGCATATACTGTAAGTAGTGTCTAGAATAAGCTAGAGAATGTGAGAGAGCTGCGTCGCTTCAATGTCCGCTGAAGAGCGAATAGAAGACGCGCGCAGATTGCAGATAGGCCCCAGGCGGAGAGAGATAAAATGGGAGGGACGAGAGGGAGAGAGAGAGATAAAGGTTAGAGAAAGAGAGAGAAAAAGAGGGAGAGAGAGAGAAAAGGTTAGAGAAAAATTGAGAGAGAGAGAGAGAAGGCGGGAGAGAAAGGGTAGAGAGAGCCGCAACTAGTGCGTGTGTGAACCTTGCAGTGTACGCGTAGGAGAGTCAGTTAGTAATACGAGAAGGAAAGGGGTCAGATTTAAAAAAAACTTGTTTAAATTTAGACGAGAACGTTACCGAAATGTTTCACAAGCCGAGCAAGAGGCGAGAGAGGGGGTTAAAGAAAGAAAGAAAGAAAAAAAGAAAAAAAAGAAAGAAAGAAAGAAAGAAAGAAAGTGAGACTAAGGGACAGCAAAATGAAGGGAAAGCGTCATGGCTCGATTATATACTACATGTATTTGGTAAGACGTGTAAACATTGCAGTCAAAAAAGTAATCAATGTTGGGTCTAAAGTGTACAGTATTATTAAAGTGGATGTAAATGTATACAAAACAACATTAATCGTGTATACAGACAAAGTAGACGGAGGAAGCCTGCCGGAGGCGTGTTTCTCTACTGGCCTTGAGAATACGGTAGACACACTAAAAATCAAAAGTACACGCGCTCTCTTTCGGGCAGCAGCTTCCTCTCGTATATTGCAATTTGGTTCGGCCATAATAAGAAGACATCTCACTCTTGCCTCACATTTGTGGTGAGACCGAGTGCGAGAGTTAAGGGATACTGTAGCATAAGCTCGTGTACTGTAGGTTCTTCGTGCAAGGGAGGGAGCGGACTAAAAAAAGATGAACTGTAAAGACTAGTTTCGAGGAGAACGGGGTCGAGTGCATTTGGAAAGGGTGACGAGAAAATGGTGGAAGCCGTCGGGGTATTAATGTGGCGAAGTGGTGATAAGAAGAGGGTGTGTCAAGATGGGGGTCCAAGATGCCCCAAAGTACGGCCCCTGGATGGTCCAAGGAGTCTAAAAGACGGCTCCCTGGATGGTCCAAGAGGCCCTAAAATACGGCCCCCTTGGATGGTCCAAGAGGTCCAAGATACGGCCCCGTTTAGGCCAGCTGCTCAGCTGCGAGCGGCGAGTACGTGTGAAGGAGAGGGCGAGCGCCGGCCGCCGGGCCACTCCGGAATCCGTACGGCGATGGCTTGCCGCTGCTGCTGTGCACAGCGGCCGAGTAGCGGGAGGGAGAGCTGGAAAGGATTACGGTAATCAGAAGGGTTACTTACAGTCGCTTAATATTATTATTATTTTTTAAATTACTATGTTGATTTTAATTTTTAAATTTTTTTAAGGGCAAAGCGACATTATAAATACAGCTGACAATTAGAAATTTAAAAAATCATTAGGATACAAAGAATAAAGCAAACAAGAGAAATATTGAATATTAAGTATAAAAAAAAGCATGCTCACCGATAAATGGGCAGCACGGGTGGCTGCGCGTGCGGGAACCAGTGCTTGATGCAGTAGACCTGAAAGCGTTTTATTCGTTAACAAAAAAAAACTTTTTTTAAAGCGAAATCGATTAATCACTCATGGTCAATATTGTTTTTTTTAAGTAGGTAAATAGACAGGAAAAAAATATTTTAGTAGCTTTAAAATATCACTGACAATAAGGTAGGCGAGCCCGACGTATGCTGCCGTGATGATGCAGAGCACGACGAGGTACTCGAGCACGACAAGCGGGAAGATGGTGCGCTCGAGGACAGACGAGCAGAGTGGCACCTGGGGGGGCAGAGAGGCAGAGAGAGAGAGAGAGAGAGAGAAAGAGAGAGAGAGAGAGAGAGAGAGAGAGAGAGAATTATTTTGTTTTGTTTTCTTCGCTTTTGGTCGCTCTCTTTTTCGACTTTAAATATCATTATAAAAAAAATATTTAAGAGATGAGTATGTTAATTTCTTCGAATATAAAATGTCTACACTTGTGTAAGAACCACATAACATAGCATATTGTACTTACGAACGATGAGTCATTTGAAAAAGGTAATAAAAGAGAGCTGAATGAATGGAGATAAACGAATGCATACCTGCTCGCGCGGCACGACCGAGCAGTGCAACTTGTTCATCATGACGACCGGGCTCGCGGCCTTGGCAGCCTCGGCGAGGCCCTCGTCGGCGTGTGCGAGGAGAGCTTCGACCAGGCGAGAACGAGCCCAGAGGAGGGCGGGCAGCGCGAGGAAGACCACGCCGTCCACCAGGCGCATCTGGAGAGCGAGAGAGAGAGAGAGAGAGAGAGAGAGAGAGAAAGAGAAGGAAAAGTGAAAGAGCGAGAGAAAGAGGGAGAGAGAAAATGAGAGAGAGGGAGATAGAGATAGAGAGAGAAAGAGAGCGAGAGAGAGAAGGAGGCAGAGAGAGAGAGAGAAAGAGAAAGAGAAATAGAGCCAGATCGAGAGAGAGAGAGAGAGTGAGAGAGAGAAAAAGAGAGAGCGAGAGAATCTTGAGAGGATAAGATGATGAGGAAGAATGAAGAAAAAGAAAGAATGGATGGCCAACTGACAACGAAGAGATAGAAGGGCCGGTAGGCCTCTTCGCGCAGCAGCAGCAGAAAGAAGCACGACGCAGAGAGGCACGCGCACATCGCGGACACCGAGATCCACAGATTCTTCTTGTACTGCAACAAGATATTTAATTGTTATGCACAAATTGTTATTCTCCACCATTTCAAACATTATTTCATAAAAAATTTCCCTTTTCTCTTTCGCTAACTACTCTCTCTTCCTCTCTCTCTTTCTCTCTCTCTTTCTCTCTCTCTCTCCCTCTCACTTTCTCTCTCGCTCCCTCTCTCTCTCTGTCTCTCTCTCTTTCCTCACGTCTACAAGAAGATTGAGCAGGAACGTGGCGTGCACGACGTGCTCCGGCCTCGCCGCCCTCGCCCTCGCCGTCTCGACGAACTCTTCGAGGGTGCGGAAGACGGCGAGGAAGTCGCGCGCGTAGAAGACGTGCACGAGGGCGATCACGAAGAGGACGACCAGCTTGAAGAACTGCGCCAGGAGAGTCTGAAAATGGAGAGTGAAAGAGAGAGAGAGAGGGAGATAGAGAAAGGGAGAGAGAAAGAGAAAGAGATGGAGAGAGGACGCGAGAAAGAGAGGAGAGGGAGAGAGAGAGAGAGGGAGCGAGACAGAGAGAAAGAGAGAGAGAGAAAGAGAGATAAGGATAGAGGGGGAGAGAGAGAGAGATATACATATAATGATTGCCTACCTGGTTGACCATGACTGATCGCATGCGTGCGACGTGCTGCTGCTGTTGTTGACGTCGGTCACTGCCGGATGAGCAGCGCCTCTCGGACGAAGCAGCCGTGTCGAAGATGTCAGCATTCTGGGAAAGAGGAAGGTTTCTCTCTTTCTCTCTTTCTCTCTCTCTCTCATTTCTCTCTTTCTCTCTCGTTTCTCTTTTCTCTCTGTCTCTCTCGTTTTTTTTTCTCTCTCATTCTCATCTCTGTCTTTCTCAATTTTCTCTTTCTCTCATTTCTCTCTTTCGCTAGTTTCTCTCTTTTTCAATATACTTGTTAGTTGAGAAAAAGATCACTCACCTTCTCGTTCTCCTCTTTGCCGCCTCTCCACCACTCTGCCATTGAGGGCATCTTTTTCTTCGTGTGCTGGTGAGAGAGAGAGAGGGGGGAGAGAAGAGAGTAGAGAGAGCTTGTAGACGCTAGAGGGCAGCAGACAGCTAGAGAGAAGAGAGAGTGAGGGACGGAATGAGGGAGAGTGAGCTGGAGATTGAAGCGGTCCCTGAATTAAATGAGAATTTTAAGTAGATGCATATATTTTTTAACAGAGCAACTTTTAAGACGTCCGAGTTATCAAATCACGATTGAGAGCGGCAATAAAAATGACAATCGAGAATTTGCGAAATAAATTAATAAATGAAATAAACAAAATTTTTTTTACAAATCTGTTCGTTAATTATTATTATTATTATTATTATTATTATTATTATTTAAGGTTAGTAGCAAAAAACAATGCAATCAACTTCAGCCTATCGAGCACAATACAGCAATTGGCAAGACATTCTTTGTATATTTACAGGATGGACGGAGACTGTGTAATTGAGACGCAATTCCTTTGCTGTCTGCTGTTCAGAAGTTGTGATGTCAAACAGATCTATGTCTCTATTTCTCTAATTCCCGAGACTTCTCTCTCTCTTTCTCTCTCTTTCTCTTGCCCTTCCAACGAAATCGGAGAACGGTGGGAGAATTTGGAGAAAAAAAAGAGTAGTGCCCAGCAGTACCAGACGGCTGGCAAACGGAATAAAAATGCTGAGCGAAGGGCTACAGAAAACTTCACTCTCTTTCTCTCTTTCTCTTTCAATCTCTCTCCCGCTCTCTCTCTTGCTCTCTCGCTCTCATTCGTTTTCTCTATCTACCTCTCTCACTTGTTCGAAAGGACAGACTTACTATCTATTATCTCATGTAGTAGATAAAGGACAGGAAAAAGGAGAGAGTCAGCACCTTCCAGATACAAAAGAGGGAAGGAGATAACGGGTGAGTGCGAGAGAGAGGGGGGAGAGAGAGAGAGAGGGACTGAGAGGGAGAGAGAGGAGAGTGAGAGAGAGAGGGAGAGAGAGAGGGAGAGAGAGGGAGAGTGAGAGAGAGCGAGTGTGTGTGAAAGACATAGACAGTCAGGACTCGGCTTCTGTACTAACAGACGACGTACATAGTCGAGTGCGTGTGCGTGCCTACCGTAGAAGGAGGAAAATTGTGAAAAGAGAGAGGGGCAAAGAAGGAGAGAGTGTGAGAAAGAGAGAGATAGAGAGAGATATCATTACAGAGAGAGAAAGAGAAAGAGAGAGAGAGATAGAGAGAGAGAGAAGGATAGAGAAACAGAAAGAGAGTGAAAGAGATAGAGAGCAAGACAAAAAAATTTAAAAGGGCTCAAGAAACAGCAGTGAGCGAGGGGGCGAACGGTGGGAAATTGTGCTAGACAATTTGTACAGCTCGAGAAAGGAACGGTGATAGGTATGCGTTTCAATGGCGGCTCTAGTGAAGTGACAATACATGGATAATATTTACATTTGGCTTTAAAATGGTCTTCTCTCTGTGTGTCTCTCTCACACTCTCTCTCACACTCTCTCTCACTCTCTCGCTTCTCTCTCTCTTTCTCTCTCTCTCATTCTCGCTCTCTTCTCTCTATCTTTCTCTCGCTCTCTTTCCCAAATCCCAACTTAGGCCCAGTTTCCATGTCTCCCGCCAACGCTCCTAAGGTCCATAGGTTAGAGTCTGATTCCTTCCTTGTTGTTGTCTATCGAGCAGCTGTTGCGAATAGTAAGTAGTAGTAGTTGCTGGGTTGTCTGTTAGTGAGTAATGGAGAGAGAGTGAGAGAGAAAGAGAGAGAGAGAGTCAGAGTGAGAGAGAGAGCAGGTGAGGGAAAGGAGGTCGAGCGACTAAAAAGCCGGGTGGTGCCTGTGTCTCTTGGTGGTCTGTTGCGGACGATGCTTGTGAGAGAGTGGGAGTGAGAGACATATAGAGAGACAGAGAAAGAGATAGAGAGGATTAGTTGGTCAGAAGAGAGCGAAAGATAAGGAAAGAGAGAGAATGCAAGAGAGAGAGATAGAGAGAGAGGGAAATAGAAAGAGAAAGAGAGAGAGATAGAGAGAGAGGGAAATAGAAAGAGAAAGAGAGAGAGATAGAGAGAGAGGGAAATAGAAAGAGAAAGAGAGAGAGATAGAGAGAGAGGGAAATAGAAAGAGAAAGAAAGAGAGAGAGATAAAGAGAGAGAGAGGGAGAGAAAGAGAGAGAGAGAGATATAGAGAGAGAAAGAGAGAGAGAAAGAGAGCGAGAGAGAGAGAAAGAGAGAAAGAGAGAGAATTAAAGTAATGTCAGTTGCAGAGTGAGCCCCACCAGAATGAAGTGTCAAATATCATCAGGCAACAGTAGAAAGCTGGCTGACCACGCGAGCGCGAAAAAGAGAAGAAGGGAATTGTGGCGGCTGATGTTACGTGAGTCATCAGGCAGCATCCATGTAGGAGACGAACATTTCTCTCTCTTTCCTCTGTCAGTCTCTCTCCTCTCTCTCTCTCTATCCCTCTCTTTTGTTTCTCGCTCTCTCTCTCCCTCTTTTTCTCCATCTCTCGTCCTTGTCTCTCTCTCTCACTCTCTCTCTACCTTTCTCTCTATCTTTCTTTATCTCCCTCCCTCTCTCTCTATGTCTCTCTCTCATCCCATGAGCGCGGGGCACTTACTAGAAGAGGCGTTCGCGCATAGCCGTCGCATCGCACCAAATAGTGGCCCCTCAGGGTCGCGAGGTCAAAGTCGGAGGAAGGAATGGGAAGTAGGGAGAGAGAGAGAGAGAGAGAGAGAGAAAAGAGTAAGTAGCTGTGAGATAGAGAAGCAAAAGAGAAAGAGGAAAGAAAGAAAGAAAGAGAGGAAGAATGCTCTTCCTCTCTTTACCCATCCCATTCGGCAGTGTGTGGGTCAAGGACATCAGAGGGAGAGAGAGCGATCGAGAGAAGCAGAAAGATCGAGAGAAACAGAGAGATCGAGAGAAGCAGTATGAGAGCGAGCGAGAGAGAGAGAGAGAGAGAGGTGCAGAGAAGGAAAGAAAGGATGGGTGGAAGCAGTGAGATTTGTGAGATATCGAAGGTGACGATGGGTTAATCGACCACAAGCATCCTAGCATCCTTTTATTTCTCTCTCTCTCTCTCTCTCTCTCTTTTCTCTCTCTATCTCTCTCACTCTCACTCTATCTCTCTCACTCTCTCTCTCTCGCTCTCTCTCTCTTTTCCCCCTCGTTCGATCTACCTCTTCATAATCCTTAACATAATTTAAAGTGGCATTCAGCACGTGCAAAGCTCGCTGATCAAACTTCAACAGGCTCGAGTGGATTGAGCATTTTAGATGACAGAGAGCTAGAGAAAGAGAAAGAGAAAGTGAGAGAGAAAGAGAGAGAGAAAGAGAGAGAGAAAGAGAGAAAGAGGGAGAGAGAGACAGAGGGAGAGAGAGAGTGAGAGAGAAAGTTCCACAGTATCCTGCCCCAGCCGTACTGTAGAAACTAGGAACTGCAAAGGTAACAAAAGTGCGCAAAAAGAGGCGCCTTTTACAATTGCTTCCATCGAGAATGACATAGGGAATCATAAGAGAGATTGCTGGTGTCAGCTCTCTCTTTTTTGGCCCCTTTGCAGAGTCAGCGATAGCGACAGCCAGGATGCACACAGACAGTCTGTCCGCTTCCATGGAGATCTTACTCACACTTTCTCTCTTTCTCTCTTTCTCTCTCTCTCTTTCTCTCTTTCTCTCTCTCTTTCTCTCTCTTCCTCTCTTTCTCTCTTTCTCTCTTTCTCTCTCTCTCTTTCTCTCTTTCTTTTCTTTCTTTCTCTCTCTCTCTCTTTTCATCGACAGTGTCCCTCTCTGCTATCTTGCAGCGCTCATGACAGCCTATGCCAAAGCTGTCACCGACAATTAGTCTGGAAAACCAAGAGAACAACAAGCTGTCACCGACTCTGTACATTCCTCTCTCTCTCTCCATCTCTTTATCTCCCTTCTTCTCTTTCTCTAGCCATATTGCCCGTACTCTTTCTCTCTCCTTCTCCCTCTCCTCTCTCTCCTTCTCCCCTCCTCTCTCTCCTTCTCCCTCTCTCTCTCTCTCTCCCTCTCTCTCTCTCTCTCTCTCTCTCTCTCTCTCTCTGTTCCCGACAGGCCCCGATTATCACTGCCCACTCGAACGCAAGGATTTACGATCAAGTGAGCAAGCGAGTTAAAAAAAGGAAAAGAAAAGAGGAGAAGATCAGGTACCATGCGGGGAGTAGAGAGTCGAACACTCACACACAGACAATATTGTGCAGAGTGGAATAAAGTGCAGTGAGCGGGTCTTTATCGCTTGCTCTTTGTTCTTTCTGTCTCTCTCACTCTCTTCTCTCTCTCTCTCCTCGTTCTCTCTATCTCTTCTTTCTTCACTCTGTTCTTTCGATCTCTCACTCTCTCTCTTTTCTCTCTCTTTCTCTTTCTCTCTCTCTCTTTCTCTCTCTCTCTTCTCTCTCTCACTCTCTCCCTCACTCTCTCACTCTCTCTTTTCTCTTCTCTCTCTCTCTCTCTCACTCTCTAAAAGTGATGAACCAGACCGTACCGGCGGCACAGGCTTGTGCACTTCTGCAACGGAACACGAATGGGCCCGAGAGGCGGGAACAGAGGAGAACAATAATAGGGATGGTGATAAGCATGGTTGGTGACTGGGGATGGGACAAGGAGAGAGAGGAGAGAGAGAGAGAGGAGAGATAGATAGATAGAGAGAAAGAGGAGACAGGAAAGAGAGAGGTGAGACAGAGACAGAGAAAGAGGGAGACAGGAAAGAAGGAGGTGAGACAGAAACAGAGAAAGAGGGAGACAGGAAAGAGAGTGAGAGAGAGATTGAGATAGAGATGGAGGAAGAAAGGAAAGAAACAGGTGAAATATGTAATTTTTATCAAGTGTATGTATGATTACCTTGTGATATATAAGCCGATTAAAGTAGTATTCTGAATTATGAAAAAAGGTATGAAATGTGAAAATTCAGGATCATGTTCATGACGAGACCACAATGAAGGGACGGAGAGGGCAAAAAAGGAGAGGCTTTCTGCTGATTATGGAAATAGCTGGTGATAAGAGAATGGCGGGAAAAAGGGTGGAAGAGGAAGACAGAGAGAGAGAGAGATTAAAGTCGTGCTTTGCCACGAAAGGTCACCGAAGCTCCATGTTGTCTCTTTGAATGAAACCTGTCTGTTGTAAATGAGTCAATGAAAAAAAAACTCAGGTTTAAATTCGCGCCTTTTTGCGAGATGAACCAAAAAGATAAATGCATGAAGATATACCCAGCTAATTTTATATAATGCCAAGTGGGACAACTCGAGATCATCTACATACATAGACTTTTTAGGAATGAAGTAAAGAAAATAAATAAATAATATTCTAACGCTAAACGTTATACTTTCATTATGTAGCTTCATAGTTGATGAGTCATGTATATATATATTGACAATTGTTTTCCTTGCTTGCGAGAACAAGCAAAATAGAAAATGACATTAGATTGTTGCCCATATTCTCATTGTGCACTAGCAAGAAAATGAAGCCCTCAAACAATTGAATATACCGCAATTGTTCCGATTTCATAAAACTATTTTTTTAGCTTAAAAACCGAAAAATCCACTTCAAATGTAGTTCATTTGGAAATGTTTAAAAAAATATATTTTTGATCATAATTTCTACATGCTTCCTGCTACCGTCCCTGGGTCCACCAATTCTTTTTTTTTAGAATTTTTAATCCCCCGTCTTTTTGCCTATTCTATTCAGGTCATTCTAGCAGAAACTTTTCTATGCCCACTCGCAGTAATGTTGCATTGAGCTGACTAAGAATCTCTGCGAGTGTAAATCTTTCTCTTTCCGTCTCGATCTCTTACTCTCTCTCCCCTCTTTCTCTCTCTCTCCTTCTCTATCACTCTCCTTCTCCATCTCTCTCTCTCTCTCTCTCTCTCACTTCCCCGTATTCTATTCCCTTCATTTTTTTTTCCTTCTCGCCATTTTTTTTCCTTCAAGCTTGCCCTCATTCTGTCTGCGACTCTTTAAAAGGACGATCCATCAGGCCAATTATTCAGTCGTGACAAAAAAAACCGTCTCTCGGGGTCGCATTTTCGTTACTGAATTCGCTCTTCTTTCTCTCTCTCTCTCTCTCTCTTTCTTTTCTCTCTCTCTCTCTATCTCTCTCTCTTTTCTTTCTCTCTCTCTCTCTTCTCTCTCTCTCTTTCTCTTTCTCTTTCTCTTTCTCTCTCTCTCTCACTCGCTCTCTCTTTCCCGTTCTTTTCTAACCTAAAGCCGACGATCAGCCATCGAAAAAAATGGATACGGACGTTTCTCTCAATGCTTCGAAAAGTGACCGAAACGTGTGGCGTAGAGGGAGAGAGGGAGAGAGAGATAGAGAGAGTGAAGAGACAGAGAGAGCGAGAGTGAGAGAGAGAAGAGAGAGAGAGAAAGCAAGAGACAAAGAGACATCGAGAGGCTCCAGACCGTCACAGAAAGTTACTGTTGATGAAGAGGATGAAGAAGGAAGACGAGGTGAAAGTGTAAACGGCAAAGAGAGCGGGTCGAGGGGCAGTGGAAAAAAAAGTGCAACAGCGAGTTAAACTTTGCGCCTTCTCTCCATCTCTTGTCTCTCTTTCTCTATCTCTGCTCTCTCTCTCTCCTCTCTTGTCTCTTTCTAGCTCTGCTCTCTCTCTCTCTTTCTCTCTTCTCCCACCTTTCCCTGGACGACCGCACTTACGCGACTCTGGCCGAGCGAGACCAAAGTGGAGGAGGAGGAGGGAGGCGAGCATTTTGCACAACTGCTCCGTTCTCCGGAACAAGGAAGAGAGAGAGAGCGAGAGAGAGAAAGAGAGAGAGAAAGAGAGAAAAAGAGAGGGAGAGAGAAAGAGAAAGAAAGAAAGACAGAAAGCAAGAAATAGAGAGAGAGGGAGAGAGAGAGAGGAAAGTATGCACTCACTACTATGTGAGGGTCATAGAGTACAGGAAGCGACGAGAAAGAAAAGTCGGGAAAAAAGGTGAGAGCAACGAAAGAACGAGAGCGAAATCGAGGGCATTTGCTATTCGACTCGGCCGATTGAAAGCGGACTCTCTTCTTCTCCCTCTCCCTCTCTCTCTCTCTCTCTCTCTCTCTCTCTTCTCACTCACTAACCTCAGGCTCTCTCTCTCTCTCTCTTCCCTCTCTCTCACCTCGTTCTCTCTCGCCCTCTCCCTCTTCCTCTCTCTCTCTCTTTCCCTCTCTCGCTCACTTCACTCTCTCTCTTTCTCTCCTTTCTCTCTCACTCACCTCGCTCTCCCCCCAAATAGCCATGACCTCAAATCAAAGAGTAAGTAGTAAGTGCACAGTTGCACACGAGCGGTCGGTCGGGTCTTCGTTCTCCGATTTGTACAGAGGATATGATGGAAATGGCAGACGGGATGGAAAGAAACCGATTTCTTCTTTGTTTTGTTTCTACAGATCAAAACAGAAGGAAGCACCGCGAGATGCTTTTATGTACATACATATGTATATACATATAAGTGTATTACATGAACCAGGGTCGGATTTGAGGTGTTTATATCTGGATTATGAACCCAGAGAGACCCTTCTCTGGAACACCCATTTTTAGGACCCCTTTTTAGAGACTCCCATTTTTTCGAAACACCGTTTAAGATAACTCCTTTTAGAGACCACTCACGGATTATGAACCGAGAGAGACCCCTCTTTTGAGACCCCTTTTTAGAGACTCCCATTTTTAGAGACACCATTTTTAGAGAGTCCCTTTTAGATAAATAACTCTTTTTAGAGACCCCTCAAGAGACCACCCTTTTAAAATCACCTTTTTACCGCTTGACGCGCCGGCACCAACCCCACGCTGGCCTTTGCCCACTTATTAGTCAATATGGAAAGAGAGACGGGTGGCGCTCCGGGACACCCTAACTGCGCCAAGCTCCTCGCATCTGTTGAATTCATCGGTAAGCAACGAAGCGTGGACGGCAAAATCTTGTCACTTTGCCAAAGGCACAGACTAAAGGATCCTGATCAGGTCGTGGGTAGCTAATGGTAAGGGTTTGCATTGGAGAGCTGACTGGTCTGATAGCAAGAAGTCTTATCTGGATTGCGGAGTGGGGGGGAGGCACTAAAGAGAGGAGGGGGCCTCCTCGCGGAGTCAATCCAATCACTTACTACTAGTCATTCGGTTGGCTAGTGCCCTCTCTGAAAGGTCATTTTGCGGGAAGTAGAGAGCCAAATCGCTCACCGCAATGATGGAAGAGCGGAGGAGGAGCCGGGGCCGAAAGGCTCGAGCTAGAGAGAGAGAGAGAGGTTAGAGAAGCAGAGAGGTATTTCGAGGTTTTTGATGAGCTGTGCCCAGCCTCTGGGGCCACTTGGAAGTAGACTAAGCAACTAACTACTCACTAACGCAGTGTCCCCAGCACAATCTAGCAGTTTTTTTTTAAATGTCAACCCTTTCAGATCTATCCTACTTCTATCCTTCTCTCTCTCTCTCTCTCTCTTTCTCTCTCTCTCTCTCTTTCTCTCTCTCTCTCCTTCTCTCTCCCCCCCCCCCTCTCTCTCTCTGTCTCTTTACATCTCGCAATGGACCGCTAAGGCACATCATCACCGTTGACGTCCTTGGTCATTTGGACGGCGGAGCAATTAGATCGAATATTACGCTTCAATCGGATTGGCCAAGAGGATAAATGCTGTCTGGGGTGAGAGAGAGAGAGAGAAGAGAGAGAGAGAGAGAAAAAGAGAGTGAGAGAGAGAGGAGAGAGAGGAGAGAGAGAGAGTGAGAGAAAAGGGCAAAGTGAGCAAGAGAGATGATGATGAATAAGAGGAAGAATATTGACAAGGTCGTCGTCCCGGGCGAACACGGCTTGAGCCCCCGTATTGGGAAGGATTTTGATTGTGTGGCGAAGGTTAGAGGGCAAGGAAGAGATGACTGACAGTGAGAGAGAGAGACACAGAGAGAGAAAACAGAGAGAGAGAGAGAGACAAAGAGAGCAGAGAGAGAGAAAGAAATAAGGAATGTGATGGGCAAAAATCAGTAGCGGAAGTGCAGTGCAATCGCATTGTGCTTGTCTCGGGAAAAAAGTTCACCGGAGGGGCAAATGGGGAATGAAGCGAGAGAGGGAAGAGAGAGAGAGAAGATTGACGGAGAGAGGAGTGACAGAGAGAGAGAGAGAGAGCAAAGAGGATGAGAGATATGAAAGAGCGAGAAGAGAGAGAGAGAGAGAGAGAAAGAGAGAGAGAGGAAGAGAAGGAGGGAGAGAGAGGCAGAGAAGGAGAGAGAAAGAGAGAGAGAGAGAGGCAGAGAAGGGGAGAGAAAGAGAGGCAGAGAAGGAGAGAGAAAGAGAGAGAGAGAGGCAGAGAAGGAGAGAGAAAGAGAGAGAGAGAGGCAGAGAAGGAGAGAGAAAGAGAGAGAGAGAGGCAGAGAAGGAGAGAGAAAGAGCCGCGGAAGCCTAGCTTGATTGATGGCAAGCGCCAGTGGCATGATGTAGCCATGAGGAGGGCGAGCTGAACTGATGAAGATGAAGATGAATGAGACGGACAAGGAGGGATGGATGAAATGGTCAGTGGAAAGGAGGGGAGGGGGGAGGAGGAAGGGTAGAATAGTTGATGCCCCGAATGTAACCCAATGGTTATAGCCATAGGCAGGCCCAGTTCGATATGTTTCTGAACGACCGCGTTCATTTTAGGAGTAGACTAATTGTAAAAATAAAGAGGAAGAAAAACTGAGATATGTAAAGTAAAATAAGACAATTGATTTGAAAAAGAGTAGAAAATTTTTCGAAAAACAAATGTCATTACTGTGCAAAATGGATTAATACAGGTGCCATACAATAGAATATTGAAAAAAAAATTACCGCAATAGAATATTGAAAAACCGCAATAGAATATTGAAAAAAATTTTTTTTAGAATACGACGAGAAGTAAATAAGCATGAGGAAATAAGCAAGGCCGGCTTTATGCATATTTATAAAGAACACCAGTAAGGTAATTAAAGAGAAGTAGGAAATACTCTTCCGTTGAATTTTTTCTCCGATTATCTCTTGTTTTCTCCCTATCTCTCCTTTACTTTCTCTCTCTCTCTCACTCTCCCTCTCTTTTTCTCTGTCTCTGTCTCTCTCTTTCTCTCTCTCTCTCTTCTTCTCCTTCTCTCTCTCTTTTTCTCTCTCTCTCTCCTTCTCTCTCTCACTCTTTCTCTCTATGGTTCTCTCTCTCGGTTCTCCCCACCATCCTCCTCTCGCATTACTAACTGCGGTCGGGCAGGGCCACGCTGTCCGAATGCGAACGAGAGTGGGTGTGCGTTGTTGTGTGTTTGTGCGCGCGTACACGGCCGATAGTCGGGGTATACACAGCAGGCGAGAGAGAGTGTGTGGAGCGGCGAGAGGGGAGAGAGAGAGTGTGTAAATTGTGTAGAGTGTATAAGAAAGAGAGAGAGAGAAAGAGAAAGAGAGATGGTAATAGGGGAGAGTGTAGAGGAAAGAGGGCGACTATGTGTAAATAGTGGGGAGTGCCGAAGAAAGAGAGAGAGAGAAAGAGAGAGAGAGAGAGAGAGAGAGAGAGAGAGAGAGAGAGTAAATAGTGGAGAGTTCAGAGAAAAGAGAGAGAGAGAGAGAGAGAGAGAACGAGAGAGGCCGAGATGTGTACACGGGAGATGATGATGGAGGACTGACCCGCAGGCGTAGCCCTCCGCCGAGAGCTGTCAACACAGCAGACACAATTGGAGGAGAGAGAGTGTGTGATTAGGAGAGAGCGCGCAGGGTTAGAGAGAAATGAAGAGAGAGAGAGAAAGAAAGAGAGAGAGAAAGAGATAGAGAACAAGAGAGAGAGAGAACGGGAAAGAGAGAGTGTGAGAGAAAACGAGAGAGAGCGAGAGAATGAGAGAGAGAGAGAACAAGAGAGAGAGTCGCCAGACACACTCTGCGCCAGACACTGCCAGTACTCGCTGCAGCCTGACACGAGCCGGCGTGGCCTTTCCTTCTCTCGCCTCTCTCATTCTCGCACATTCTCTCTCTATCTCTCTATCTCTCACTCTCTCAATCTCTCTCTCTCTCCATCTCTCGTCCCCAATCGGTTCGCTGCTCTCGGCTCTTTGAGAAGTGAAAAGTATGCTAGGTGAACTGGTGAGAGAGTGAGAGAGAGAGCGAGAGAGCGAGAGAGAGAGAGAGAGAGAAAGAGTAGGAGAGAAGAATAAAAGAGGAAGAGAGAGAGAGAAGATAAGGAGAGAAGAGGAGACATTGAGAGACCGAGCAGAGTAGTTTAGAGGAGAATTCGAGCAGGAATAAGAATGGCTAGCAGTAGAGTAAGCAATGACCATCGGTCGCACTCGAGAGAGAGAGAGAGAGAGAGAGATGGAGAGAAAGTGAGAGAGAGAGAGAGAGTGAAAGTGAGAGAAAGAGGAAGTGAAAGAAGAGGGGTGTGAGAGAGGGTGGCAAAGATAAGAATAGGAGAACGGATGGAGAGAAGGTGAAGTACTTGGAAAAGGTCTGAAATTAAAGATTGCAGAGGATAGTGAAGAACGAAAAAAACACTCATAGGGGTGACCGGGAGATTCTTGAGATGGGGGAAGCGATAAGGATGCGGGATAAGATAACAGGAAACATGAAGTGGAAGTGCATAACTGGAAAAGGAGAGAGAGAAAGAGAGAGAGAGAGGGATGGAGAGAGAGAGAGAAAGAGAGAGATTGACATAGAGGCACCCATGTCTTCTTGCCAGAAGCTCTGCATCGTTTCTCTACCCTCTCTTAAAGGCCAACGGACTCTCATACTAGATTCTGTCAAATTGAACAGAGGCAACCACAAATAAGCATTCAGTGGAGAAAAAACACATACAACAGTATACTACATTAATTATTGATGAGCTTGATGCGAGAAAAAAAATGGTAATAAATTGACGAAATGTCTACATTAGAAAAATATTGTGACGGAAAGTCGTTTGACGAAATGTCTGTTTGACGAAAAGTCGCCAAGATAATTTTTTTTTGACGAAATGCCTATTGACGAAATGTAACCAAAAATTTTGACGAAGTGTCTTTTGACGAAGTGTCGGGACGCCAAGAGGAAGAGTGAGAGAGATAGAAAGACAGATATCGAAGGGAGAACAGTCAAGCGTCTGACTGAGAATTACTTTTTTTTTGCATTCGTCTGGGTTTGGCGTATACTTGACACGTGAAGTTGTACTTTTTTCTTTTTTTTCTATCTCTCACTTTTATACGCAATCACATGCAGCTCCCATGACCTATCAGCACTTTTTTTTGCTCTGTAAGTTTCTGGTATTCTACTTCTTTTCTTCTCTCTCTCTCTCTCTCTCTCTCTCTCTCTCTCTCTTTCTCTATCTCCCTCTCTCTCTCTATCCCTCTCTCTCTCTATCTCTCTATCTCTCTCTTCTCTCTCTTTTGCCCTTTCCCGTTCGCGCACTTGCCCTCTTTGTCCAGACAGAGAGAGAAAGAAAAATTCGGTCTCTTTCTCTTCATGCATTGCCCATTTGTGACCGCCTTGACCTTTTACAAATTTTTTTTCCTTCCCGCCATTTTGTCACGTCTCGCTGCCCTTCTTTCTCTCTTTCTCTCTACACACGTCGCCGAATTGAACAAACAACGAGACTTGATGACTCATCCGCGATGCCATGTCTCGCGTACTTTGGTGGCCATGTTTATGGCCATATTGCTCTCTCTCTCTCTCTCTCTCTCTCTCTCTCTCTCTCTCTTTCTCTCTCTCTCTCTCTCTTTCTCTCTCTCCTCTCTCGCTTTCTCTCTATCTCTCTATCTTTCTTTTTCTCTCTCTCTCGCTATCTCTCTCGCCCTCTCTTTCTCGCTCGCTCTCTCTTTCTTTCTCTCTCACTCTTTCTTTCTCTTTCTCTCTTTCTTTCTCTCTC